>WNWK01055731.1:0-11191 GCA_009830355.1 Cherax destructor
TTTACTCATTGTATACTATCTACAAAAATTTTACAATTTAGTTTTAAGTTAATTTTTAAGTCTGCCCAAAATGCCCTGCAACTAGGGGCTTTTGGCATGTACACCTTGTAATCTCAATAACCAAATATAATTCTTTGTTCTGTCCAAATAAAAATATTATTTTATTATTATTTTATTATTAAATGTCTTATTTTCTTAATATAGACATTTTCATTAATTCATCTATGATATTTTCTTCAAAATTATTTAAAAAACATTACATAGCATATAAACAGATACATACACCCACAGAATAAAAATTACAAATATGATATTTGTTTACCAAGGATTTGAGGAGTGTCGGAAGAATTACATTTCTCAAACACTGAGGGATAACTGTGAGTAAATATTCCTTTCATATGCCTTCACTTTATATACAATGGACCCCCAACTTTGAACATTCTTCATTCCAGAATGCTGTTCAAGTCTGTTACCAAACGAATTTATTCCCATAAGGAATGATGTAAATTAGATTAGTCCGTTTCAGACCCCCAAAAATACACTTATAAAAGCACTTACAATAATAAACTTACCTGAAAAAACCTATGCACATAAACGGCCCCAAAATCTGGAATTCATTACCAGAAAATATTAAAACAACTTTGCCTGAACATCAATTTAAGACTCTTCTCAAAAACCACTTACTCACCCTAAACTAAATACAGTGGTACCTCGGTTTACAATGGTCCCCAAACTCGCCCTTTTATGTAAGTCTATTTTTTAAATGCTTTTGTAAGTGTATTTTTGGGGTCTAAAAGGACTAGTCTATTTTACATTATTCCTTATGGGGTTAAATTTGTTTGGTAATGACTTGAACAATATTCTGGAACGAAAAATATCGTTAACCGAGGTACCACTGTATACTCTTATTGTAAACTACTTTCAACAATGCTCATTGCTATTTACCCAATAAAAGTTCTATACAGTGTACCTCTACTACAAGCAGCTCAAAACTCAACAATTATGTAAGTGTATTTTTGTAGGTGCTTTTGTAAGTGTATTTTTGGGGGGTATGAAATGGATTAACCTAATTTTCATTATTTCTATAGGAAAAAAATTCCTTCGGTATCGGCACTTGAATAGCCACTGGAATGAATTTTGCCATAAGTAGGGGTACCACTGTATTTACTAGTGATATAACCATCTTGCATAACAAGTTGACAAATGTAATATCCTCAGATTGTAATTTAGTAAACTTATTATCTGCTAAAAACACATGCTAATATTTAACTACATATAACAAAATCCTTCTATTTCTCAGTATTAAAGTATTTAATACTAGACTAATCCAAAAAGGGTTCTTTCAAGTGTATAGGACGAATGTGAGGAAAAGGTAGGACCTCTGAAAATTGGGAATGGACAGCTGGCGGATAACGAACGGGAAATGTGTTCTCTTTTAATGACTATTTTTGTCAGTCTTTACACAAGAAGACGTAAATGAGATTCAGAAATTAACAATTATTCAGTTCCTGAAGAATTCAAGTTAACTAATATTACTGTCACGGGGGACATGGTTATCAAACAGATAGATAAACAAGCAAAATAAGTCCCGGACCCGACGAGTTGTTTTCCAGAGTACTTAAAGAATGCAAGGTGGAACTTAGTAAGCCATTAACGAATGTGTTTAATACGTCCATCCTAACTGGTGTTGTTCCAGAGATGTGGAAGATAGCTAATGTAGTTCCTATATTCAAATCAGGGGATAAGTCAATTCCCAAATTACGTCCAATAAGCCTCACATCTATAGTAGGCAAATTATTAGAGTCAATTATAGCTGATATTATTAGAAGTCACCTTGAAGAACATAATTTGATTAATGAATCTCAGCATGGGTTCACGAGAGGTCGTTCCTGCCTGACAAATTTACTGGCGTTTTCAATAAAACATTTGAGGCAGTAGACAGTGATAAAGAATATGATATAGTTTACTTGGATTTCAGTAAGGCCTTCGATAGAGTACCTCACAAGAGACTCTTAAAAAGGTGGCAGCTCATGGTATAGGAGGTAAAGTTCTAGCATGGATAGAGGCATGGCTTACCAATAGAAAGCAGAGAGTTTCCATTAATGGGGTCAAATCTGAATGGGGATTAGTCACTAGTGGCATTCCACAAGGATCAGTTTTAGGCCCATTGTTGTTCATAATTTACATAAATGACCTTGATGAAGGAATTGCAAGTGACATGAGAATTTGCTGATGATACAAAAATAGGCCGATGATTCATTCTGAGGAGGATACCAGTGAACTCCAGGAGGATTTGGACAAATTAATGTCTTGGTCTGAAAAGTGGCAGATGAAGTTCAATGTGGACAAGTGTAAGGTACTAGTCCTTGGTAATGAAAATATCCCTCGAATTTATAAACTAGGTGAAGTAGAGCTTGATCATACAGAATGTGAAAAGACTTGGGAGTCATTGTAAGCAAAAATCTAAAGCCAAGACAACAGTGCCTAAGTGTGCACAATAAGGCTAACAGATTACTAGGATTTATTTCAAGAAGTATAAGCAACAGAAGTTCAAAGTTATTTTACAGCTCTATACATCACTAGTGAGACCTCCTTTGGATTATGCAGCTCAGTTTTGGTCTCCTTACTACAGGATGGATATAGATTCATTGGAGAACATACAAAGAAGAATGACTAAAATGATTTACAGTATAAGAAATCTCCCGTATGAAGATAGACTTAGAGCGTTGAATCCCACTCTCTGGAGGACGTAGAATGAGGGGGGATATCATCGGGTGTACAAGTGGATGATGGGCATAAACAAAGGAGATATTAATAAAATACTGAGGATATCGAACCAAGTAAGAACCAGAAATAATGGATTTAAATTGGATAAATTTAGATTTAGAAAGGACATAGGCAAGTACTGGTTTTCGAACAGAGTTGTAGATGCGTGAACAATCTTCCAAGTAGGGTGATAGAGGCTAGGACCTTGGGTGGCTTTAAAAGAGATTCGACAAATATGAGTGGGAGGGGCTGGGTTTGATTAGTGTCTTGAGTACGGGAGTAAATTTTAGGTAGTGGTGGTTTTGAAAGGACTTGCCTTGTATGGGCCAGTAGGCCTTCTGCAGTGTTCCTCCATTCTTATGTTCTTATATAAGTCATTAGAGTAAGTCTGCCCATAATGCCATGGCATATTAGTGGCTCTCCTTGCTCTTCAATTCTAAATTGTAATTACTAAATCTCGAAGTAAACTTGCAAAGAAATAAAATTTACTTTACTTTACTTACTTTACATAAAAGGGTGAGTTTGGAGTGTTCGAATAGCGAGGGTCCACTGTATAGCTATTCACGACCCTTGTGGGTTTAGCTCTTCTTTTTTATTATGATAATAAAAAGACAGTTGCTTTTTGCTGATGACACTGTGCTTTTGGGAGATTCTGAAGAGAAGTTGCAGAGGTTGGTGGATGAATTTGGTAGGGTATATAAAAGAAGATAATTGAAAGTGAATATAGGAAAGAGTATGGTGATGAGGATAACAAAAGGATTAGGTGACGAAAGATTGGATATCAGATTGGAGGTAGAGAGTATGGAGGAGGTGAATGTATTCAGATATTTGGGAGTGGACATGTCAACAGATGGGTCTATGAAGGATGAGGTGAATCATAGAATTGAGAGGAAAAAGGGAAGTGGTGCACTTGGTCTGTGGAGACAAAGAACTTTGTCCATGGAAGTAAAGAGGAAATGAGGAGTATAGTTATACCAACACTCTTATATGAGTGCAAGCATGGGTGATGAATGTTGCAACGAGGAGAAGGCTGGAGGCAGTGGAGATGTCATGTCTGAGGTCAATGTGTGGTGTGAATATAATGCAGAGAATTCGGAGTTTGGAAATAGGAGGAGGGGGGATTACCAAAAGTATTATCCGGAGGGCTGAGGAGGTTGAGGTGGTTCGGACATGTAGAGAAATGGAATGAAACAGAATGACTTTGAGAGTGTATAAATCTGTAGTGGAGGAAGGCGGGGTAGGGGTTGGCCTAGCAAAGGTTGGGAGGGAGGGTAAAAGAGGTTTGTGTGCAGGGGCTTGGATTTCCAGCAAGCATGCGTGAGCGTGTTAGACAGGAGTGAATGGAGACAAATGGTTTTAATACTTGACGTGCTGTTGGAGTGTGAGCAAAGTAACATTTATCAAGGGATTCAGGGAAACGCAGGCCAGACTTGAGTCCTGGAGATGGGAAGTACAGTGTCTGCACTCTGAAGGAGGGGTATTAATGTTGCAGTTTTATAACTGTAGTGTAAAGCACCCCTCTGGCAAGACAGTGATGGAGTGAATGATGATGAAAGTTTTTCTTTTCGGGCCACCCTGCCTTGGTGGGAATCGGCCGATGTTTAATAAAAATAATAATAATAATAATAATAATAATCTATCATTAACTCTAAAAATAGTGTTGCATGAGAATGGGAGTGTTGCTGTTTGTTTATTCTGTACTAACTTGTACAACTTGTACATACTGTAAGAGTATTTGTATTGTGAGGTAATTATTATTATAATAAAAAAAATTATTTTGAGGTAAAAGTTTCACAAACTCTTACAAACGTATGTGAATGAACTAAAAGTGGACACGTATTAATCGCATTCATTTCGCCTGACCGAGTGATCGCCCACCACCTGTTCAGTTTGTTTTTTTACCTTGTCTGAACTCCGTATCTTGTTCTCTCTCTCGTTTACTCTTTCGTTAACTAGTTGGCTCTCATTGACTATGGCGTCTAAGCTTAGTTGTGATAAAAAGAGGAGTCGAAGTCTTCTCTTTAAGTGCCAAGTTAGAAATGATTAAACGGAGTGAACTGACTTTTTGGGTTATCCTAGACCTCTATGCATATTCTGCTATGTATGATAATCTATGTAACTGTATTTGTGTATACCTGAATAAACTTACTAACAAGGTATATGATGATTGCTGAGATAGCCATCAAATACAGTTACATATAGCATATGTGTAGAGAACCAGAATAACCCAAGAGTGTCAGCTAACACTTGCTAGGAGCTAATGCTGCTGGATGTAAGTTAAAACCTATGATAAAGGTAGCCTCCCTGTTTATTATAAATCCAATTGAAAGCTTGGATGACTACTGATCTTTTCATAAATTGGTTCACAGACTATTTTAAGCCTACAGTTGAGGCTTACTGCAAGGCAAAGAAAATTCCTTTTAATGTTTTACTTGTTTTAGACAATACCCTGCCACTCACCTCTCACACATCAATGTTACTTTAAGGAAGTAATAAGTGACTCTGTGTGTATCTTACTTTTTATTGTGTTTTTTTAATGCCTATGCTATTGCAACTTAATAAGTTAGTGTAAGCTTGTTTATGGCATTTATATGCATTTAGAAGTGGAAAAAATGGTGTTCTGCTTTTCAGCAATGTCTGCTTTAAGGCACTAGCCTGGAACCTAACCTGCCGTATAATCCCTACTGATACACAAATGTTACTTAGATTATCATACATATGTGTAAAATCCTAGGATAACCCAAACAAGTCAGGGCGACTTTATTTCCATAGGGATCCCTGAAATATGGTACAATGTACCATATGTGTACCATATGGTATTGTACAGGCCAAAAAAGTCAGGATGACTTATTTCCATAGGATCCCTGTATCTGTACCATATGGTACATTGTACCATCATCCATCAATTTACCATATGGTACATTGTACCATATGGTACCTGTACCATAAATACCCTGTATCATATTGTCAGTATGTGGTGGTGGTGCCAGGGGCACCAGGCCAGACTGGTGAGGTGGGACCTAAGCCACTGACTCAGCAGTTTCCAAGACAAAGCACTTCATCATCCACCAATTGAAAATGACTGTTTGAAATGTAATTTTTTTTTTTGCAACAATAATGCTTATGCCTCATGTTTAAACAAATATAAAATCATACTGGTCCACAGATGATAAAACACCACTGAGCATGACATCTTCTTTCAGAGACTTTCACAGACTGTAGCAGTTCTAGGAACATGTCCAGTGATTGTACATATGTAAATACATAATAGAACATTACTAATATGCAACATTTTTGCATGTTTTTTGTTGTAAACAAGTTATGTAAGCAATATAATGATAAACAAATTAGTGCAGTTATTGTGTTGAATACAATGAGTGTACAATTATACATTATATTGGTTTCACAGGCCACAAAAGTTACTGGAAAAAAATATTAGAAAAGAAAAGAAGAAAGTAACAAAAATGTAAAATAAAAAAAATGCGACTTTACGGAAGTCGCGGATGTTGCCGCCACCCGGTCTCTGAGGGTCAACTTCACACCTCTATATCTCGGAAACTACTGATCAGAATTTTTTTGTTTTTTATTACCTACGGAAAATTATTATCTTTAATTATGTAAGAAAAAGTAATTTTTTTTCTTTTCAAAAATTCTTGGACCCTGGCTCACACTTTGATATTTGGCCTCTGGACCCTGAAAGGGTTAAGGGTCACTTATGAGACCGGGACTCTTGGAGTTTGGGGTTGTCTGTGTCATCAGTGATTGTCAGTGTACGACTTCTTACAAGTTCCCACAGTCACACTTACACAACAAGACTGTCACACTTACACCAAGACCATCAACACTTACACCAATACTATCATACTTATACACCAAGACTGTGACACTTATACACCAAGACTGTCACATTTACACCAAGACTGTCACACTTACACCAAGACTGTCACACTTACACCAAGACTGTCACACTTACACCAAGACTGTCACACAACAAGACTATCACACAATAAGATTTTCAGACACTCACATTTACACCCAGACTGTCACACAAGGCTTTTGACACAGTTCCACACAAAAGATTAGTGCAAAAGCTGGAAGACCAGGCAGGTATAACATGGAAGGCACTGCAATGGATCAGAGAATACCTGACAAGGAGGCAAACGAGTCATGGTACATGCAGTGTCAGAGGGGCGCCTGTGACAACGAGGTTCCGCAGGGGTCATTTCTGGGACCAGTGCTGTTTCTGTATATGTGAATGACATGACGGAAGGATAGATTCAGAAATGTCCCTGTTTGCAGATGATGTGAAGCTAATGAGGAGAATTCAGTCAGATGAGGACCAGGCAGGACTAAAAGGGATCTGGACAGGCTGCAAGCCTAGTCCAGCAACTGGCTCCTAGAGTTTAACCCCCACTAAAAGTGCAAAGTCATGAAGATTGGGGAAGGGCAAAGAAGCCCACAGACAGAGTACAGTTTAGGGGCCAAAGACTGCAAACCTCAGTCAAGGAAAAGGATCTTGGGGTGAGTATTATACCAAGCACATCTGAAGTGCACATCAACCAAATAACTGCTGCAGCATTTGGGCGATTAGCAAACCTAAGAACAGTGTTCCGCATCTGTAAGGAATCATTCAGGCTTCTGTACACAGTGTATGTCAGGCTCATACTTGAGTATGCAGCACCAGTCCGGAACTCCACCTAGTCAAACATGTCAAGAAATTAGAAAAAGTGCAGAGGTCTCAATCCGCTAGTCCTAGAGCTAAGGGACATGTCCTACGAGGACAGGTTAAGGGAAATCAACATGACGACACTGGAGGACAGGAGAGAGAAGGATAACATGATAGCATATAAAATACTGAGAGGAATTGACAAGATGGACAGAGACAGGATGTTCAAGAGATGGGATACAGCAACAAGGGTTCACAATTGGAAGTTGAAGACTCAAATGAGCCACAGGGACATTAGTAAGTATTTCTTCAGTCAAAAAGTGGAATAGTCTGGAGAGTGATGTAGTGAAGGCATGATCCATACATAGCTTTAGGAAGAGGTAAGACAAAGCTTATGAAACAGGGAGAGAGTGTACCTAGTAGCAACCAGTGAAGAGGCATGGCCAGGTGGTGTGACTCTACCCCTACAACCACAATTATGTGAGTACAACAAGACTGTCACACTTACACCAAGACTGTTACACAACAAGACTGTCACATATACATAGTGAGACTGTCACACATACATAAGACTGTTACACAAACACATACACAAGACTGTCACATATACACAATGAGACTGTTACACATACACAAGACTGTCACACACTAAGACTGTCACATACTAAGATTGTCACACTTACAACAAGACAATACATCATAATAATCACTTACCTATGCCAGTCCATCTCATCATTACTCTCATCAATATCTTCACCATCGTCTTCACTCTCCATCACAAAATGCTTCTGTAACAATAATTTTAATGTGAAAATAAGTTAAGCAGAAAGCAATGTCTGTTTCAGAGTAAAGTGACATGTGACATGTTGTTTAATATGTGGAAGATCATTAACACTTTTGGTGTCCGTCACATAGAACTACATGACTGAAGTCAGGGTCCCTGATGTAAATAAATGGTACAAAATACCGACACAATGGAAATATAAACACAAAAGCAGTATAATGTGATCACATTATACTGCTTATGTGTTTATATTTCAATCCCTGATGTACTTCTATGTCATGAGTTCAGCTCACTCAGATAAGCTGTGAGAGGCCAGTTTATTAACTCGTCGATTCTCTGAACCATTCATCTACATGGTCAGTAGGTGGTGGTGGTGCCATGAGGCACCAGCCCAGACTGAGTGAGTGTGGGACCCAAGCCACTGACTCTGCAGTTTCCAACACAAAGTGCTTAATCTTCCACCTCTAGGAACATGTCCAGTCACTGTACATATGTAAATATATAATAGAACATTACTAATATACAACATTTTTGCATATTTTTTGTTGCAAATAATTATTGTAAACGAAATAATGATGAAAATATTAGTGCTGTTATTGTGTTGAATACAATGGTACCATATAGTACCATATGGTACAAAAAAACACCTACTCACCCAAAACTAAGTACTCAGTGTACTTAACTTTACCTACAAAGCTACCAAATCACACTCCACTGCCTCAAATTATGATTGCTCACTGTTTTACTCCCCTAGCCTCAGAACCCCAAAAGTAAATGCTCAAAGTACAATAAATTCTCGTATTTTAACCCACGCAAATGTTGAATAGCATATATTTTATAGATGTATAACCTACTTATAATTAATGCATCCTGATCAAACTATGTTTTGTACGTCTAGTGTTAAGTAATCAGTATGTATTAAGTTTAGACTGCCCGTAATGCCAAGGCATGATAATGGCTCTCTTTGCACTACAAATCATTGTAAACCTTCACTGTAAACTACCAATGTAAATATACTTGCAAGGAAATAAAAATTTGAATTTGAATACTAGCAAAATAGCTATGAGTTTAGAAGACTGGAACAAAGGAATGTGCCAAAAATAGGGCGTAAATTGGGTGAAATCGCTGATGCGAATATAGCCGTTGGGTTAAGTGTATTCTAACCTAACCACTCTGTAACCTGGCAAAGTCACTAATTCAGCACCCTACAGGTCCCGATGATGCCGGATTAGTAATGGCCGACCTGTATATCCTACAACCTAAATACAAAATACAAATACAAATACAATTTATTTCTTTGCTCGTGTACATGGGTTTAATTTACAATCATAAATTGAGGTGCAAGGAGAGCCTCTGGCATGCCTTGGCATTAGGGGCAGCTTAGTCTAATGGCTTATAGACTATGAACATAATATTGGAGTAATTGAGTGAGTTTGAATTGGTAGATCAGTCAGATTATGATATGATGATAATACATTGTTCATTACAAAATGATGATAGACATTGTAACTAGTGTTTAGTAGGATGGAACATAATAGCAAAAGTTAAATTATCTTAATGAAAATAACATTGAGCATTTTGAGAGTAATTTACAGTTTAAGTATTTAGTTTAGGGTGATTAGGTGGCAACATAATTGTAAAAAATTGAAATTATTTTATAGGAAAATAACTTTGAGCATTTTTGAAGGCAATTTACAGTATGAATATTTAGTTTAGGGTGAGTAGGTGGTTTTTGAGAAGAGTCTTAAATTGATTTTCAGACAAGGTTATTTTAGCATTTCCTGGTAATGAGTTCCAGATTCTGGGGCCCTTTATGTGCATAGAATTCTTACATAGGTTGCTGTGGACACGGGTACATCAAAAAGTGATCTGTATCTTGTGTTGTGGTCATGGGTCCTATTAAAGTTGGTGAGGAGAATTTTGAGTGGAGGGTTTATATTAGAATGTAGGGTTCTATGTATGTAGTAGGCACAAGAATAAGTGTGAATGTTCTTTATGGTGAGTAGTTTTAGGCTTTTGAATATTGGTGGAGTATGCTGTTTAGAGTGGGAATTTGTTATCATTCTGACTGCAGCCTTTTGCGGAGTTATGAGTGGTCTTAGGTGATTTAATGTTTTGATCCCATGAACAGATTCCATACTGAGATATGGGTAAATGAGCAGATATAGTGCAAGGAGAGCTGATTGAGGCACATAGTAGCGTATCTTAGATAATATACCTACTGTCTTAGAGATTTTCTTGGAAAATTGTTGTATGTGTGTTTGGAATTTAAGGCTACTGTCAATGTGGATTCCTAGGAATTTTCCCTCTTTGAGTCTTGTGATGGGTGAACCGTTGAGTGTTATGTTAAGTGGAACATTTGTAACTCTGTTTCCAAACTGTATAAAGTAGGTCTTGTCAGTATTTAGATTAAGTTTATTAGTCGTCATCCATGTCGATATTTTCTGTAATCCTGCATTAACAGTATTGGCCGGTATGACTGGATTTGGGTGAGAGAAGACATATGTTGTGTCATCAGAAAATAATATGGGTTTGAGTAGTTGTCATGCATTAGGTAGGTCATTGATGTAAATGAGGAATAAGAGTGGACCCAGTAGACTTCCTTGAGGGACTCCGACTGTAATTTGTACACGTATTGGCTTCTGTTACTGAGGTATGACTTTATGTAGTTGAGCGAGTGCCCTCTTATACCATAGTGTGCTAGTTTAGTAAGCAGTAAATCATGATCAACTGTATGAAAAGCTTTGCGTAGATCAATGAAGATTCCCAGTGGAACCTTCTTTCTTCTCAAGTGCGGATTATTATTATAATCAAATAGAAGCGCTAAACCACAGGGGTTATACAGCGCTGCAGGTATGTAGGATGCAGGAGAGTGGGTTGTAAGAGGGAGATGGATGATTAGTAGGTATGGGTGAAGATGACGTGGATAGTGCAGGGAGGAGGGTAGCAAGAGATCGAGGTAGAAGGGACTAGGG
>WNWK01055732.1:0-11191 GCA_009830355.1 Cherax destructor
TGATAATGTATGTAAATGTATTTGTGTATACCTGAATAAACTTACTTACCTTACTTACTTACTTACACCCTCAGGAGTGCTGTCGTTCAAGACAGCCCCGTCCAAACCACCCATCTTATTTTCCCAGCTGTCATACCATGTTGACATGTCTTTTAAGAAGGATCTTTTATTGGTGTTCTTGTCTTTTAATATAGATGTAATTTTCTCATACAGGTGTATCTCGTTTGGACAGACCCAAAAACATCTCTCTGAGTTTATGTCAAGGGTGGTCACTGGTTGAAAATCCCTGCATATACCATGGGACCATTGACCACAGAGATTGCAAGCAATCCAGGCCTGTTTTCGGCCCTTACTCTTTCTACAGACTACACGGATCTTCATGGTGGTGGTCATCTTACAACACTTGACCACTCTCCTAGTCTATAATTTCTCGAAGTATTTAGTTGTTTTTAACAGTTCCTCTGATTTGGCTTATTTCCAACTAATCCGTTTGAATCCGGTCATTTGTTCACTTATTTCTTGGACGAATCCGGTTTGTGGTTCTGTATATTTTAACTAATAACCCCCTTAAAAGTAGATCTGTCTATTTGTATTGTATCTATTTGATGTAGTTGCTGTTTGGGTGTTTAATAAGGGGGTGTAAAACCCCGTCAGCTTATAAATCCGGTCAGAGGATACCTTGTTTTCAACGAATCCGTTTGAATCCGGTCTTTGGTTCATGTGTTCTTGACGAATCCGGGCGAATCCGGATTAGTGGATGACATATTTTTGGTTATGCCTCTGGTTATGCAGAGCGTTTCCAGCAACTTGGGTTAATTTTGTACCCCAAGATGCCACCCACACCAGTCTGCTAACACCCAACTACCTACTTACTGCTAGGAGAACAGGGACAGGTGTCTTAAGGAAACACGACCCAGTGTTTCCACCCGTACGGGGATCAATTCACGGACCTCAGTATGTCAGCTGAGTGTGATACCAACCCAGCTACTATGTATCAGTACAATTTTACATTATTATTATTATAATCAAATTGAAGCGCTAAACCACAGGGGTCATGTACAATTTTACAAATGGGATTATTATTATTATTATTATTATAATCAAATAGAAGCGCTAAACCACAGGGGTCATGTACAATTTTACAAATGGGAGAACCTGGCGAATTCAGTAATAAGGAATTTGATATGGTAGATCATGGTAATGAATATGGTATTATATACATGGACTTAAGTAAGCTTTATATAGAGTTCCACATAATAAATTGTTAAGCAAAGTAGAGACACTGAATATGAGCAGAGATTATTTCCTGGCTCAAGGCGTGGTTGACAGGTAGTAATATGAGCGAGATTATTTCCTGGCTCAAGGCGTGGTTGACAGGTAGTACGTATGCATGAACTGTATACAATACCGACAAGATGAAAAATTAGACAAATATGCAACATCTGGGTATCTTTATTGTAGACGTTTCGCCATCCAGTGGCTTTATCAATACAAATTCCAGGTGTTTCAAACACTGGCCTAATGCTGTAACACGAAAATACCGACTTAGCCATTGTCCATCTTTTGAAGGTCTCTTCAGGGAAAAAAAGCTCTTTGTCGTTTTTCCAGGTTTTTTATCTAATTTGTACTTAGTAATGAGTTAGATATTAACTACGTCTAGGAGAAAGCACATATGGTGTACCAAGGTTCAATTAACGACGACTTTTGACACTTCCTTCTGATCTTTATTTAATATAAATACTAAGTCTCTTGTCGTACTTAGTAACGAGGTTAAACATTAAAATTCCATACTCATAAGGAGGTAATGTGACACCTTGTGATACTTCACATACTATGAATATTGAAGAACATTATTGTATGTTTACGTTCATATAAATATTTAAATAACCAAAGCCCAAACAATCCAGCAATATTGACAATCTTGTTCAGAAAGGATAACTAATTAGTTACTTCCGAGAAACAACAATCTCTTACAGGGATTACTTAAGCCAACACTCTCTCAGACCAATAGTCAACTGTCTCGTGCAAGAGACTATGAAAAGCAACTATGTAACCGAGTGCTAAAGAGGGCTATGTACTCGGAGTTGAGAACCTGAACCTTCTCCATGATAAGAGCCTAATCTCCAGAGATGGCGACCAAATGTCCAAGAGTGAGAGAAACAAGAGTCTCGGAGAGACTGAAGGTATGTTCACCACACCAGGGGTGAGAGAGAACTGAGTTTCGGAGAGCCTCAGAGGGTAAGCTCACCGTACCAGGGGTGAGAGAGAACTGACCTGAGTAGAACGCCTAGCTTTGACCTCTACTCTGTATAGAAGGGGGGGGGGGACAAACGAGTCGCTCAGTACTCCACACCTTCACTCTTTAAGTCATCTAGTTTCCTAAAAACATTCACAAACAATACCCAGTCATATATGCTGTAGTCAGGTGAGTGGAAGCAGGGGGAGGCGGGATCACCGTGAAATCATCCACTAGTGTAAGTTGGTCTTCGTCCAAAGGTTGGACAAGTATTGAAGAATTCCTTGTATCAACTTGTCGGTTTTCAAAACCATTAATCACATAAGCAAATTTACCGATGACACTAATATAGGCCGTAAGATTAGAACACATAAAGATTTGGACAGGATTATGTAGTGGTGGGATAAGTGGCAGATGATGATTATTGTAGACATATGTGAAGTTTTTTTTTTTTTTTATTTTATTTAAAAAACTTAACATACATGATACATAGAAATGGTATACAAATATGAAACGATTCTGTTCATAAGACATACTACTTCGTGCAATGATGAAATACACAATGAACTAACAAGAAACTAGTAATACTGCATAAGAATATTGACGACTGTTTTCAAACTTTACTATGCATCCCACCTCACAAAGTATTACAAAACATGGTGGTTGCTATGTTAATTCTCCACCTAATTGCATTTCAGTTGTTTTCAAATATTTTTACTCCACATTATAGCTGATACAGAATAACTTAAGCTCAAATAAACTTATTTTTCAACTGAAATCGTTATTCTTGTGACATAATTTTAATTTTTATTTAAAATTTTACTACAATGTTTCATCAATGAAAATGCCACCCAAAGATGCCAAATACCGCAACACTAGATACAACATCCAATTATTCCCGTGCACCCTATGACTTACAACCTTATACGTGACATACATAAAAGAGCAAACATATATAATGCCAAAATACACTTGAAAAAACCAATACCCTTTGTAACAAGGGGCATCTTTTCAAATGCAAAATTCTCCAAACACATAAAACTAAAGCGGCCCTAAACCCTGTCCTTTTCCTTCTCTTATAAGGTAACCCCCCCCCACACATTAACAAACCTGTCAGAACATCATATTAACAAACAAATATTTTATGTTAATATGCAAAAGGGAACGTTGTAACTTTTACAACAGAAATTTATAAAACGGTTTGAACAAGGTCATATCATACATCATACTAAAAATATATCAACCTAACACACCATACGATAGTCGTCCCACTCCTCATTCAGTAAACTTTAACACAATTGTTTATTTGGTACAATTAAGACGTAATAACAACACAGGTTTTATACAAGTAAACATAACAGTCCCACAATAAAAATAACATTAGGAAATACTATACTTTTTAGTATCTACCCCTGTTAATTACAATGTGAAACCCTTTTATGATCGTTTAACGTCAAAACAGACACATGAGGCTATTTTGCCCCTACGTCATCATAAAACAGAAAGCTCCCCATACTCATACCCAACCCATGCCTTCCACCAAGAAAAACCGTCGGGGCCCCTCAAACCCCTACAAAAGTTAACCCCTATAATCAAAACCCTTCCCCCACTTGAAAACCACCCCTGGTATAGTCATCCCAACCCCCTCCATGCACACATACCCTAAACCCCTTTCTCCCAAACCCTAAAATTACCTTGATAATAAACTCCCCTCCCCACTATGACCCAACATACCCCTCCCCCTGAACTACACCCTAATAACATCCAAAACTCCCCCACTCGTCATACCTTAACCAGGATGAGCTTACCCTCCTACCACGTCAAGCCCCCCTCGTCTACAATACATCCCCAAAACCATGTTCCTATCTATCAGAAAATGCAGACTCCCATTTACTCCCCACCACCCGATTCCTGCATTCCCTTCATTTGCCCCCATGCTCTAATCCTTCCCCCCCCCTGCTCCTCAGTCCAGGACACCACCGAAATCACCTTAAATACCATAAACCCCTGGTTTCTATCACCCACCCCGTATATCCATCTCAAGCCCTCGTCTGAAATACCCCACCCCCTTTTCCCTCAACACCCTGCCTTCCATTCTCTCCCACCCCCGTTCCTCACAAAAATATATGACATACTGTTTTTGTGACCCCACAGACCCATTTGAACAATGCCCATCCGACATAACAATGCCTTATCTGCCACCACCCCATGTAAACCTATACATTAATTCCCTATCCCGCCCTAATTCATATTTCAAACCCTCCAGATTCCAATTACATGGATTTCAGCCACCTCCAATCCATCCCCCACCGCGGCCTCCAAAACACTAGCCTTCACTTCTTCCCCTCCTCCCTGCCGCAATATTCCCAACACGTCCCCAACGAACCCCCACCATCTGCACCTCCGCCCCCGCTCCCACAGACCCCAGTGCCTCCCAGCCGCCCCTCCGTTCCAAAAAACCCTCAACCTCCTTTCCACCCAAATAAGCCCCAACCCCTCTAACTCCCCTCTTTCCTAACCACCTCCCCTCAACCAGTGGAAAGCCCAAATGTTTAAACCCCACCTCCAACCCTCCATCCTCCGCATCAAAGGGAAACCCTGCCACGTGCCAAGTCCCGTAGATCAGCACGTTCCGCTATCACCCCTGATGCAAGGAAAGATCCCCCCCTCCAACTCGTCAACCTATCTGCGCTGTTCCCACCCTCCCAGGTTACCCTCCTGGCCTCCATTGTCACCCTTTCTTCACAAATTTTCAGACATCCACAATAATCCACCCATATCTCTCCCAATAACTCAACCATTACCTCCAACAAACGATTTCGCCCATTAATTCTCCTAGTAGCTGCACAAAAAAACCCTTGAGCCCCTCAATAATCTTCAATCCCTCTTCCATTCTCCCAGCAGTGGTATGTCCAGCCCCCTATATCATTTCCCCCCCTCCCTGCCTGATCCACCCACCCCACATTCTTCAAATCATCCTGGGGATCTTGCATGCCCGAACAATATCTGGGATTGGTCCCTGTCGTCCCATCCATTCTCCACCCTTCCCAATTTCCCATTCACCTGCAAACCCCCCAATACACCGTCTCTCCCACCAACTCCTCCTCACCAAACCCCTGTTTCCTCATGATTGCATACAGCATCCCTCTCCCCTATCATTGCCCCCCTTCAGTCCAACGCTAATCCCTCCCCCAGCCCCCCTATAAATCCCTTGATCGTTCATGTCCCTCAATCATACACCTACCTGGTTCCCTCGTTTCCTTCCCTATCATTCTCCCCAAAACTTCTTCAACTGTTCCCCAAAACCCTAAAATTTTACAATCTGCATTTCATTACCAGGGTTATAATTCTGCCCATGTTCCCTGATTCTCTTCTTAACTATACCCCCCATGCCCTGCTCCTCCCCATTCTACACCTACCTTCATAAATTCATCAAGGCCCCTCATTCCTTCAACACATCCCAATGTCCCTTTAAATTCAGTCACCAACCATTCCAGGCGCCTTTCCCCTACTATTCCATTCACCGCCTACCCCTCCCCTGTTTTTCTCCCTCCAGACACAACCCCTGTCCCCCAAACCCTACCACCCCTCCCCAACCACCTTCCTCCCCCCCACCCTTGCCCCAAATCGCCTCAAACCACTTATCTCTAAACTCCCATCGCCTCCCGTCGCCGAAAGGCCCCTTTGAATCCTTCAAATCCTCCTCCACATCCAGGTATTATCGTCATTTCTCTCGCCCCCTCCCCCTGCCACAAATCCCGTGGTCTGTCACCCATAAAACATCATCCATACTGCTTTCACTCTGCACGATCAAACCTCTCATTTGCAAACCTCAGTCTTTCTTTCAAACCTCGAACCCATCCGTCACCTGCACTCCTCCTCGCTCATAAAAACCCCTTCAACAAACCCTCAAGATACTTTTTGTAGACCATACCTCCCACACCTCCTCTGAGCCCTAATTTATTCCTTTTGGTCCCCACCATTCCACCAAATCATTATTATCCTCTCCCTTTGCTCCCACAATGACCCCCACCACCTCCTAAAATCATCCGCCCTACCCATGATCAATAACTACCAATTCAGCTTCCAATAACTCTGATACCACCTAATCACCCCTTAACCACATCTGCCAGAACCCCCCTATGATCTGAGATCCCCATCAAAAGCTGCACCCCTACAACCACCCTCCCCTCCATATCCCTTCCCAAACGCCGCATATCCTTTCTAAAAAAGTATACTCCACAAAACCCCCCCCCTGTCCCTAAACCTGACTACTCAAAAATCCTCAACGCCCCCAACTCACAACCCCCCTCCCTAGGTTCCACATCCCTTTTTCTAATTAATATTAAAACCCCCTCCCAATATTGCCACGGCAAACCTCCCAATGCCCCCACCTTAACGTTTAAAAATCAATTTTCACTCTTAGAACCTCCGCCGGCATATAAACCCCTGAAACAACCTTCACCCCTCCCAATCCCCCTCCCCCCCCCCTGCCCCCACTTCCTCCCACGTCAGAAAAAAAGGGGCGGTGCTAATGACCCTGCCACCCCCTTTTAATTTCCCTGAAGACCCTGCATACACCTCTATCCCTGCAAAATAATTAGCCACATCTAAAATTTGTGCCCCCTGTAGGAACCCCACTTCCCCTTACCGCTCAAAGTTCCCTCACCCACCGTCGCTTGACCTCTGCCCTCAACCCATTAACATTAATAGTTGAACACTGGAATATAAATGAGTGGGTTTACCTTGACCTCTGCACGGACTGTGACATTATCCTTCCTTTACCACCCCTTGCCCCACTTTTGCTGCCCATGCAGCATCCCTTCATCTCTTCCACCCTCCCTTCATTCCCCTTCACTTCCCCAAAGCTTTTCCCCTCTGGGCCGGTGTCAAGATATCATCATGACCGCCTGCCAGACGCTCCCGACCGCTCCCCCCTTCATGTCCCCACTATCCTCGTGCCTCCATTGACCACTCACCCCAATGCCACCCCCAGAACTTTCTCCTCCCCGGGAGTCAATCCCAACCTGCCTCCTCCACCAAACCCCATCCCCAACATGCAACACCTGTAATGGATCATCCAGTAATCCCTAATCATTCCCCGAGGCACATCCGCCTTCCTCTATCAGGTGCTTCCTCACCTCTTTTCATTCCCTCTCTCTCCAAAGTAGGCTCTGATGGGTGGCACGGTTCTGCCACACCCTCCCTTTTCCTCCAGCTCCTGGTCCTTTGCTGTGCCTCCCCAACCGTCCCCTTCTTTCCCTGTTGTTCTGTCGGGACGCGTTCAGCGGTTGTTGAGCCCTCTCTGAATCGCTTCATGATCAAAATTCCCTTCCTGCCGTCCTCCTTTTCCTCGTAAGTCCGACACCCCGGCCGCCATAAGATTAAGATGGAATCCTCCGTTGATATCTTTGGTGAAAGATCCCTCAGGAAGACCCTCCATGGGTCCCCCTCCCTTTCCTGTGTTGCCAGATGTACTGTCCCATACTGCTGAAGACCGCCCACATCCATTTTCTGCCTCAAAGGCACTTTCCTTTACCCATGTGTAGGTGCGGACCATCCTTCGCACCTGCAATGTCCATGACCGTGAACGTTGTCCGATTGCTCTACCAATGTCTCATATGCTGCAGCCGTTAACAACTTCACAAAGATCCTGTTCATGTTTAGTCCCTCCATACAGTTCCTCCATATCAATTTGTATATATCAAAAGGTGAGTTGAGCCGCCACAGCAGGTTGGATTTCTAAATGTCTTGCAGCGGTGTTGATGCGGCGTCTGCCCCCGCCGCCATGACAGTGAAAATAAAGTTGCTCCAGCCCACCAGGGGCAAGAGACCAGATAACACCCCTCTCACGAGGCTGGGTGGGAATGATACATATGGAAGGTGAGCCTAAATGAATGGGGGATTTCACTTGAATGTGAAAAAGATTTTGGAGTTCTGGTTAGCAGCGATCTAAACTAGATAACAGAGCACAAGGTTGGAAGAAACTAATAGGTTTTGCCTCTATAGAAGAATATTTTATTTGAGTTCTCAGGTTATTTTTCAACTTTATACGTGTTGGTAAGGCCTCTTTACATTTGCTGCGCAGTTCGTACTGTATTACAGAATGAACATAAATACGCTGGAAAAAGAGGTGACGAAATTGGTCTCATTCCCAGAAATTTTCCAAGGCTACTGAATCTGCACTCTCTAGAAAGATAAATTAAGGGGGATATAATTAAGGTGTATAAATGGATAAATAAAAAGGGGATGTAAATAAACGTGCTAAAATATCTAACGAAGACATGACTCACATCAATGGGCAAAATGAAAAAAAATAGATTTTGAAATTATACAGGAAAGTATTGGTTTTGCAGCAAATGTGGATAAGTGGAACAAACTAGAAGCGTCAGGGGGGGAAACTGGGGGTTTTTTCAGAGCAAGAAGTACAAAAAAAATTGTCTGGTGATGAACAAGACGGGAAAAAAAGACTCTTGTACAGTACAGTTCAGAATCATAAGTGTATTTCCACACAAAATCTGCCCCAATTAGGTCTTCAACAAATCCATTGAATCCTCCCCCTTTCCCCAAAAATTCTAAAGCCCCCCCCGTCCATAAAGGAAAGATAACAGACTTGAAAATTTTATAGACCAATATTAATTTACCCTGCTCTCTAAAATCTTTGAAAAATTTAAATTTAAAAGGCAGATCTATTCCTACCTCGTCTCACAACATCCAAAACCCTGCGTTTGGTTCAAAAACAAAAACAATGTGCTATTATAACCCCAAAAAACTTGTTTGGGCCAAGTGGTGCCTATGAACCTTCCTTTTGGTTAGAAATATACCTATTGGGGATGAATTTTTAAAGCTGGGCCCAGTGGCTTAGGGACGGTCTGGATTTTTGAGACTCTGTGCCCGGGGTTCAACCCCCCCCTGGTATGGTTTGATGCTATTTTTGCTAGAGTTATACACAGTCTTGAGAAAAAAAAATTCCCCCTCTGGTAATCTTCATTGATTTACGTGCTTTTGATACAGTTGACCATGACACCCAAAATTTTACTACTGGGATAAGGGGGCCTCACCAACTCCCAAAAAATCATACCTTAGTAATGAAGCCAATATGTGTACACAAATGGAGCTAACTCTTCCACAAAAAATTTAAAAGTCGGGCCCGCAAGGAAGTGTCCGGGGCCACCCCTCTTCCTCATTTTTTTTTGATCCGAATGATCACAATACTCAAACCCATATTTTTAAGAAAACATTTCCCTCTAAAACCCAGTCATCGGCAAACCCCCTTAAATGTGAATTAAAAAAAATTCTACCTGGGTAGTTTAAAAAATTGGGGTTGACAAATATTTGTTGGGGGACGGATTTGGCCCTGCCTGTAGGGGGAACAGGCCTCGCAGTTTTCTTTCTTATGTTCTTATGAAACAAATAACTTACCCCAATATGACAAAACCATTTCATTCATTTGGGAAAAACAGAGTTTTAAATCCCCATTAATATAACCAAAATGGATCCCCACAAGACTCAAAAAATTCCCTGGAACCCCCCAAATTCCCCAAAAACACATACAAAAATTTCCAAAAAAAAATTCAAAGACAGTAGGCATACATCATCATTTACCTATTATGTGCCTCAATCATCTCCTTGCTCATCATTCACTCATCTCCCCACCTATGGGAATTTTTATGGGGGTCCAAATTAAAACACCTTAGCCCTCTAACCCATTAAAAGGTGCAGTCAGAAGTAACAACCCTTTTGACAGCATACTCCACCAATTTTGAAATCAAAAACCACTGTAAAAAAACAACTTACTTTTGCCTCACTACATGAACTCTCATTTTTAAATCCCCCCCTAAAAATTTCCCCAACTTTAACAGCCCACCCCAACCAAAACCAAAATCACTTTTGAATTCCAGAGTCCACAGCACCGTTAAAAACCATCTTTTAAAATCCCCAAAATCTGGAATTATTACCAGTAAATAAAACAACCTTGTCTAACATCAATTTTTACCCTTTCAAAACCCCCTTTTCACCTAAACTAAATATACTCTTATTGTAAACTACTTTCAACAATGCTGTGTTATTTATCCATAATAAAAAAGCTATATTTACTATTGATATAACCTCTTATAACAAAAAATAAAATCCTCAGATTGTAATTTAATAAATTTATTTCTGCTAAAAAAACCCGATAATGAACTATAACAAAATCATTTATTTTCTGTTTTAAATAGTTGTCATTAGTTATGTGCCCGAAGCCATGGGGTAACAGTGGCCCCCTTGTGGCCCCTTGTGGCCCCCTTGGCCTCCCCTTTGGGTCTCCGGGGCCCCCTTGTGGCTCTCCTTGGCCTCCTTTGGCTCTCCTTTTTGGCCCCCCTTTTGGGCCCCCTTGTGGCTCTTGGCTCTCCTTGTGGCCCCCTTTTGGCCTCCCCCTTTCAACAAAATTTTAAATTACAAAAAATGATGAAACTTGCAATGAAATAAAATTTTACTTTTTTTTTTTTTCTTTACCTGGGTTTGGGGTGGTGTGAGTTAATTACCTAACATGGACAGTGGGTTTTTCCCTTTTATCTTGTGGTGTTTTACTTATATGTGATTGGGGGGAATTCCCGCTCCCCACCCCGTTTTGTGGGTTTTTTGTTACCCCTTTATTTTTCTCATCTATTTGTGGGGGCATGGGTCGAGTCCGCCCCGGCCCCCCCTTCCTGGCACTAAGTCCTCCCGTTCCCTTTTTTTTTCATACCCCTTTTTTAAAACTATGTGGATCCTGCCCCACCCTCACTTTAGACTATTTTACTTCCCGACCACTCGTGAAGAAATATTAATCCATGGACCCCTCAGTCTTCAATTTTCCCCTTGTTCCCCCGTTGCGGGGCCCCCTTTGGAAACCTGCTCCTCCCCGTGCCCTTTAATTTTTTTGTCGTTATCTTTCCCCTATCTTCCCGTCCTTCAGTGTCATCAGGCGATTTC
>WNWK01055733.1:0-11191 GCA_009830355.1 Cherax destructor
TTTTTTATTAACACATCGGCCGATTCCCACCAAGGCAGGGTGGCCCGAAAAGAAAAACTTTCATCATCATTCACTCCATCACTGTCTTGCCAGAGGGTGCTTTACACTACAGTTATAAAACTGCAACATTAACACCCCTCCTTCAGAGTGCCGGCACTGTACTTCCCATCTCCAGAACTCAAGTCCGGCCTGCCGGTTTCCCTGAATCCCTTCATAAATGTTACTTTGCTCACACTCCAACAGCACGTCAAGTATTAAAAACCATATGCCTCCATTCACTCCTATCAAATACGCTCACACATGCTTGCTGGAAGTCCAAGCCCCTCGCACACAAAACTTCCTTTACCCCCTCCCTCCAACCTTTCCTAGGCCGACCCCTACCCCGCCTTCCCTCCACTACAGATTTATACACTCTTGAAGTCACTCTGTCTCGTTCCATTCTCTCTACATGTCCAAACCACCTCAACAACCCCTCCTCAGCTCTTTGGACAATCGTTTTGGTAATCCCGCACCTCCTCCTAATTTCCAAACTCCGAATTCTCTGCATTATATTCACACCACACATTGACCTCAGACATGACATCTCTACTGCCTCCAGCCTTCTCCTCGTTGCAACATTCATCACCCATGCTTCACACCCATATAACAGCGTTGGTATAACTATACTCTCATACATTCCCCTCTTTACTTCCATGGACAAGGTTCTTTGTCTCCACAGACTCCGAAGTGCTCCACTCACCCTTTTCCCCTCATCAATTCTATGATTCACCTCATCCTTCATAGACCCATCTGCTGACATGTCCACTCCCAAATATCTGAATACATTCACCTCCTCCATACTCTCTCCCTCCAATCTGATATCCAATCTTTCGTCACCTATTCTTTTTGTTATCCTCATCACCTTACTCTTTCCTATATTCACTTTCAATTTTCTTCTTTTACACACCCTACCAAATTCATCCACCAACCTCTGCAACTTCTCTTCAGAATCTCCCAAAAGCACAGTGTCATCAGCAAAATGCAACTGTGACAACTCCCACTTTGTATTTGCTTCTTTACCTTTTAGCCCAACACCTCTTGCCAAGACCCTCGCATTCACTTCTCTTACATCCCCATCTATAAATATATTGAACAACCACGGTGACATCACACATCCTTGTCTAAGGCCCACTTTTACTGGGAAATAGTCCCCTTCCCTCCTACACACTCTAACCTGAGCCTCACTATCCTCATAAAAACTCTTCACTGCTTTCAGTAACCTTCCTCCTATTCCATACACCTGCAACATCTGCCACATTGCCCCCTATCTACCCTATCATACGCCTTTTCCAAATCCATAAATGCCACAAAAACCTCTTTACCCTTATCCAAATACTGTTCACCTATATGTTTCACTGTAAACACTTGGTCTACACACCCCCTACCTTTCCTAAAGCCCCCTTGTTCATCTGCTATCCTGCTTTCTGTCTTACTCTTAATTCTTTCAATAATAACTCTACCATACACTTTACCAGGTACACTCAACAGACTTATGCCCCTATAATTTTTGCACTCTCTTTTGTCCCTTTGCCTTTATACAAAGGAACAATACACGCTCTCTGCCAATCCCTAGGTACCTTACCCTCTTCCATACATTTATTAAATAATAGCACCAACCACTCCAAAACTATATCCCCACCTGCTTTTAACATTTCTATCTTTATCCCATCAATCCCAGCTGCCTTACCCCTTTCATTCTTCCCACTGCCTCACGAACTTCCCTACACCCACAACTGGCTCTTCCACACTCCTACAAGATGTTATTCCTCCTTGCCCTACACACGAAATCACAGCTTCCCTGTCTTCATCAACATTTAACAACTCCTCAAAATATTCTCTCCATCTTCCCGATACCTCTAACTCTCCATTTAATAACTCTCCTCTCCTATTTTTAACTGTCAAATCCATTTGTTCTCTAGGCTTCCTCAACTTATTAATCTCATTCCAAAACTTTTTCTTATTTTCAACAAAATTTGCTGATAACATCTCACCCACTCTCTCATCTGCTCTCTTTTGACATTGCTTCACCACTCTTTTAACCTCTCTTTTTCTCTCCATATACTCTTCCCTCCTTGCATCACTTCTACTTTGTAAAAACCTCTCATATGCTAACTTTTTCTCCCTTACTACTCTCTTTACATCATCATTCCACCAATCGCTCCTCTTCCCTCCGCACCCACTCGCCTGTAACCACAAACTTCTGCTGAACACTCTAACTACATTTTAAACTACCATACATCTTCGACCCCATTGCCTACACTCTCACTAGCCCATCTATCCTCCAATAGTTGTTTATATCTTACCCTAACTGCCTCCTCTTTTAGTTTATAAACCTTCACCTCTCTCTTACTTACTGATTCTATTTTCCTTGTATCCCATCTACCTTTTACTCCCACTGTAGCTATAACTAAAAAGTGATCTGATATATCTGTGGCCCCTCTATAAACATGTACATCCTGAAGTCTACTCAACAGTCTTTTATCTACCAATACATAGTCCAACAAACTACTGTCATTACGCCCTACATCATATCTTGTATACTTATTTATCCTCTTTTTTTAAAATATGTATTACCTATAACTAAACCCCTTTCTATACAAAGTTCAATCAAAGGGCTCCCATTATCATTTACACCTGGCACCCCAAACTTACCTACTACACCCTCTCTGCATGTTTCTCCCACTTTAGCATTTAGGTCCCCTACCACAATTACTCTCTCATTTGGTTCAAAAGTTCCTATACATTCGCTTAACATCTCCCAAAATCTCTCTCTCCCTCTACCTCCTCTCTTCTCCAGGTGCATACACGCTTATTATGACCCACTTTTTGCATCCGACCCTTATTTTAATCCACATAATCCTTGAATTTACACATTCATATTCCCTCTTTTCCTTCCATAACTGATCCTTCAACATTATTGCTACCCCTTCCTTAGCTCTAACTCTCTCAGATACTCCTGACTTAATCCCATTTATTTCTCCCCACTGAAACTCGCCTACCCCCTTCAGCTTTGTTTCGCCTAGGGCCAGGACATCCAACTTCTTTTCATTCATAACATCGGCAATCATCTCTTTCTTATCATCCGCACTACATCCACGCACATTCAGACAACCCAGTTTTATAAAGTTTTTCTTCTTCTCTTTTTTAGTAGATTTGTACAGGAGAAGGGGTTACTAGCCCATTGCTCCCGGCATTTTAAGAAAAGTACTGGGTGGTAAAAGAGAGGCTATATTATGTGTATCGGGGGGGGGGGAGGGGCAGGTTCGTTCAAAGCTCTGAAGAGGTTGACTTCGGTATAAGGCCGTTTTATTGTGGTATCCAAATAGTCAGTCCAATGTTCATGGTAAGTCTCAAGTCTGTCAATTTGTCTGTCAGAAAGTGTCTTCCAAAATTCGTTCAGAGCTGGTGTGTTAGTCCTGAGATGGAGAGATTCGCTGGTTGCAAAATCATCCCACTTCACTCCCAACACCCAATGTAGTGCTCGGTTTTGATACGCTGAAGTTTTATGGTATTTGTTTTGGCAGATAGTGATAGAGCTAGAGGAGAGTAAGAAATGAGGGGCCTAATAAGGGCTTTATAAAGGTGAAGTTTAGTTGCAGGGTGAGCTCCTCGCAACTTGTAAAGCTGAGAGAGAGAAATCTCAGCAACAGCAGTTTTAGAAGTGATGTGAGGTTTGATTGTCAACCTGGTGTCCAAGTTGACACCTAGGACGACAACAGAGCGGGTTTGTGGTATACGTGTGCGAGAGGTGCTGGTTTTGAGGTCAACAGGAGTGAGAACTCCACGTCTTTTAAAGAAAAAGGTGATCTTGGATTTAAGGGGATTTGTTTTAATTGTCCATTGGAGTTCCCATGCAGTGATCCTATCGACCTCACGTTGTGTTCTGTGGGTGAGGAATCGAGAGGTTTCGTGTGCAGTGAGTTGTGTTATATCATCTGCGTAGGAAATTGTGAGAGTGTTAGGGTAAAGTGGTTCAGGCAAGTCATTCGTGTATAAGATATATAGTGTAGGAGATAGTACAGAGCCTTGTGGGACTCCTGCATGGAGTGTGAAATAGTCAGAGTAGTGTTTCATGAACCCTATTCCCATAGTTCTACCGTCTAGGAAGTTGCACAATAGTTTAATCATATTTCTAGGGAGTTCAAAGGAGGTACAGAGTTTATATTTTAGGCCATCGTGCCATACAGTATCAAAGGCCTTTTCAACATCTTTGGTCACGAGGGCGGTAGTACAGTTTTGAGCTTTATTTATGCGAATATAGTTCAGGATGATGTTTATGACGTCCTGTGTAGATCTATGTTGTCGAAAACCAAATTGTCTTTCGTTGAGTAGGTTATTTGTCTCAAGGTGAGTTCTGAGTCTCATGTTGACAAGTCTTTCGAATGTCTTACCCAAGATTTCTAGTAGGCTTATAGGCCTGTAATTCTTTGGGTTTGTCAGGTCTTTGCCAGGTTTAGGGATTAGGCAAGCTGTGGCGGATTTGAAGAAAGGGAGGAAGTAACCAGAAGCGAGTATAGCATTGAAGAGATCAGTAAGAACAGAAGCAACAGATCTAGGAAGATGACAGAGAATTGAGTGAGATAGTCCAGAAGCACCAGGTGCTTTCTTGGGCAGTTTAGTTAGTAGTGAGTGAATATCGGTTGTCACGAAAGGAGAGTTGAGAGAATAGGTAGAGGATAGTGTGTCAAGGGAGATAGTGGGGTCAGGATTTGTAAGGTCACGGTGTCTGGCGATCCAGTGTTCAACGTCATTTGTGTGGTCAATTGCAGCTGGGTCTGGAGGATGTGGATGAAAGATTTGTTCCCATATGTCTTTAAAAATGTGCACTGCCTCTGCTGGATCAGTGATAAGTCTGTTGTCATGAGTGATGTGTCTAAAGGTTGTAGTTTTTGGGGTTCCCTTGATTTTCCGGATAAAGTTCCAAAAAGTCTTGGGATCATTGATTCGATGTTTATCTGCAGTATCAATAAGGGATTGCCAGTGCCGGTTGTGGTCCTCTTCCAGACTGTGAATGATATGCATTCGCAGTATGGAAAGATCCCATCGAATTAAGTTCAGTCTGTTTTGATTTACAGCAAACCGGTGCCTGTAACAAGTAAGCAAGCGCTTGGTTCTCTCTGATGGGCGAAAAGAGTATCTGGTCTTGTAATGCCTTGTAGGCACTGTCTGTGCAGCTACTTGCTTGATGGCATGTTGTATACGTGTAATTTGATTGTCTATATCTGTCACTGGTTTGTTGTCATAATCGTAGGTGAGGTCAGTGCTGTCCAGTCGTAGTTTGAAATCATCCCAGTCAGTCATTGAGTAGTTTGGTGAAGGAGAGATTGGAATTTGTATAGGATTTAGAGAGATATGGAGGGTGATAGGAATGTGGTCAGAGCCCGAAAGAGGGCCAGGAGTTATGAAGTGGTGTAAATGATTACTAGCCCTGTTGGTGAAAATTTTACCGTTATGTGTGAAAACAGTGGGAAAATGTGGACCTAGATGAGTGAGATGTTTTTGCGTGACAAGGGTTAAGAGTTGTCTTCCGTGTGTGTTTGTGAAATTGTCATGAAAAACTGTATGTCTAGCATTGAGATCAGCAAGGAGATAGACTGGTAGATGTGTGTGATTAAAGAGTATAGTTAGATCATGAAGATTTATGTACGTGTTAGGACGAGTATAGGTAGTGTAAATGATAATTGGTCCGTGTATAGTGTGTATCTTCACAGCCATGCTATGAGGATCAGTGAAGGGAAGGGAGAGAAATTCATGGCGTATGGTACTGTTCACCAGGATGGCTACGCCATTCCAGTGATCAGCAGGGGATTGGCGTGCAGTGTAGCCAAGGTGCCGGACTCTTTGGTCATCTCGCACACATGTGCTATTTAAAAGTAGCACATCAGGGCGTTCAGACTCAAGTAGTTCGGCCAGAATATGTTTGTTTGGAATGTAGGCCCTTATATTAAATTGAGTGACTTTAAGAGCCATGATTTTGGGAGGTTGGTATCTGGCCAAGAATAGCAGTGATGCACGCATCAGCAATGTGTGGGACTACTTCATCAAGGTGTTGGGAGACGGGAGGATCTGGTTGGGGGATATTGATTGAACTATATCGAGGAGTGTGAGAAGTGGAGGGACGGGAGGAACGAGAGGAGAGAGGTGAAAGGGAAGGAGAGTTGCGGCGTTTTGGATTGGTACCAGTACTCATCTTTCCATGTGAATTAGAAGAAGAATTTGCTGTTTTCTTGGTTGAGTGGGATCGTGTCCTAGCTTTTATCCCAGGAGAAGACTCAATGGGTGGCTGAGAAGAAATAGTGTCAGAGTGAGAGGCAGGGTAAGAGGCAGTGGAGGTAGAAGGAGAAGGGGGAGGAGGCATAGTAGCGGCTGAGGTAGACACTGAGGGAGAAGGGGAGGAGATGTCAGTAGGGAGAGAGAAGTTACCAGGAAAAGAAACTGCATCAAAATTGTTAACTTTCAGGAGGTCATTGAGGAGAGTGGGGTAGTGAATTTTGTCGAAATTTTTGGCACAATGAACGGCAGTCATCACTATTGTCTCGAGAACATAGGATCGCTGAGATGGTGCAGAAGCTGTGGAGAGATAATTGTGGACTGCAGCCGCATAAGTAGGAGAATGGGAAGAAGTAGAAGGAGGAAGGTTGGTATGTGTGGCAGTTGTAGAGAGAGGAGGGTTGGTATGTGTGGTATCTGTAGATAGAGAAGGGTTGGTAGGTGTGACAGGTGTAGAGAGGGGAGTCTGAAACTGTGAGGCCATACTAGTGACAGGATTAGGGAGGTTGAGAGGTGTGTCTTTGCGCAATGTTGAGACATAGTCCCTGCGAGCTTTACACTGGAAATCTGTAGCTACGTGAGGCTCAGAACAATTAATGCACTTCAGGTCTCTTGAGCATTTAATATAGTGGTGTCCATGAAGAGAACATTTAGAACACATCATTTGATTTTGACAGTTTTCCTTTGAGTGACCAAACCTATAGCATTTATAGCATTGCAACACAGGGATATAGTTAGGCAAAAACAGGGAATGGCTGGTATATGAAAGTATTTTACTAGAATACCACTTTTGAATAAGACATCAGCATCAGCTGGTGTGGAGCACCTTATTTTCAGTACATTTGTCTTTGGAGGGTGAAAGATATCCTCAACAGTAATATTGTTTTGGGTAGAAATGTCAGTCATTAGGTCAGTCTTATCAGTGTCATATGCTTCTATGAGTGAGGAGTCAACAGGCTTGGCCACAACTGTGCTCCTGGCCTTGTGGTCAGGAGCCCAATCAATTGAAAAACCTGCATGTGAAAGCTTTTCACGAACCTCTTTGCTAGTACAGGTATCAAAATGTTGGGGAGAAAGATTGATCTTAACTCCAGATCGGGTTTTGAATACATTAATCATGGGGGTTTGGGTAATGTTGAAAAAGGTGGAGGCATAGTCAATAGTATCCTTATCAGGTCCAGAGTAGGTTAGGAGGAGGGCCATGGTCGGTGATCGAGGTCCCCGTGCAGTTGCCATGGTGGCAACAACACAGTGTAAGACGAAGCACTTCGATGATTGGCTCGCTAAAGTGGATCAAGCAAGTGGTCCTGATGGGACATGTTGTTGTTGTAATGTACCTGCCAAGAATAGGCTTCCCATGCGGTTATCACTTGGACACCTGCCACGGGCACCAGACCAGACGAATACACCGAGGTGCAGGTCCGGCTGGTCCAGAAAAAAGGAAGTAAAGAGTCTAGAGAGTAGAGAAAGGTGCTGGTGATTCCAAGTGGTGTAGTCTCGCCTATCCACTGTGTGGGTATCTTTAACCACCTCTGTGAAGGGGGCTTGACTGGCCTCTTGGGAGATTACGGCACAAAAGGGAGCTAACTCATGTCACACCAAAAAAAGATATTGGTTAAAAAAAAGCTGTCTAAAAAAATCAGAGATGCTGTTAACACCGACTCTAGAAGCGAGGAAATAACAGTATGCCAATGGATACACATGCACTATGTGCAGAGGTGTGGAGGTGATGCTTTGAAAAGTCAGCAAGGTGACACCTTGGGCAGTGATGGTTAGCCGGACACAGCAGCAGGAGTGCAGAGGACAGCGTTCTTCCCTTGGGAGACCACCAACGACGCACTATTCCTGGTGTTGATGTCCTTGTTGCGCTCAGCAGGTTAGCATGAATGTTGAGGAGGAAAAAACCTCATAAGAGGTAAAAAGCCTCTCCCAGCACGGGGATCGCAAGGCAACTGAACGAAGAAAATTCACGAGCAGCTACGAATCTCCCGGCCCGGGTCTTTACCAGATGGCGACCCGGCTCCGGCTCCCTGGCGTGGGAGTAGCAGAGACCGAAGTCTCCCATGGGAAGGGTTACCCCTCAGCGGTGGGACCAACTGGTCCCAGGCCTAGCCATATTCGCCCACAAGCACGAAGGACAGGCTCCAGCCTTGGCACCTAGCCTGCCCTAGAAGGGCTGGGCATGGTTAGCGACACCCTGCGAAAACGAAATGATATAAATTAAATACATTTTTTTTTCAGGGTATTTAAAACTTTTATATAAATATTTTGAAATTCTCAAAAATAATCCAAATTTGTTTGCTAAAATGTTTAGGAACTAAAATACTTTATTACATAATAAGAAAAAAAAATGTATTTTTTGTTAAATTAAAAAATAACATATTTGTTATAAACTATTCAATTTGCCACAGTTTTCAAGGGATACTAAACTATTAAACACTGAGATATAAGACACCAGCACATATTGTTAATCATTGACACCTTGCAGGACAACTAACCAAGGATATCCCAGCATAACCCAATATAACCCAGGATAACGCATCAAGCATGAGATCATTCTTTCATATTTCATTATATAAGACTGTGAGTCTACAAGCATCACCTCCAATTCTTCTTCAGTATACTTTCATCTTGATACTCTCTCCCTTCACATTCAGTACTTTCATCACATACTCTCTTCCTTCACATTCAGTACTTTCATTTTGATACTCTCTCCCTTCACATTCTGTACTTTCATCTTGATACTCTCTCCCTTCACATTTAGTACTTTCATCTTGACACTCTCTCCTTCACATTCAATACTTTCATCTTGATACTCGCTCCTTCACATTCACTACAACTGTCACTTCACGTCAATTAGTACTTCCCAGAGTTGCTACTTATGAGTAGTGGTGTTGATTCACCGGGAAATCTCCCAGCCCGGGTCTTTACCAGATGGCGACCCGGCTCCGGCTCCCTGGCGTGGGAGTAGCAGAGACCTAAGTCTCCCATTGGAGGGGGTACCCCTCAGTAGTGTGACCAACTTGTCCCAGGCCTAGCCATATTCACCCACAAGCAAGAGGCGCAGATGGTAGCAAGCTCCAGCTTTGACACCTACTCTGCCCTAAAAGGGCTGGGTATGGGGAATCGCCATTTTAATAAACCTATTGTTGCCTCTATAAGAACTTTTTAGTCCAAAAATATTTTAAACAAATTTAGAAATTGTAACTTTGAAAATCGAAATGAAATAACTTAAATTCATTTATTTTTATGAAATTTAAATCATAAAAGTTTTATATAAACATTTTGATATTGTCAAAAAAAATCAAAATTTATTTTCTTAATTGTATAGAAACTAAAGTACTTTATTAGATGTTAAGAGGAAAAAATGTATATTTTTGTTAAATTAATAAATAACATATTTGTTATAAACTTTTCAATTTGCTGCAGCTTTCAAGGGAGACTAAACTATTAAACACTGAGATATAAGACACCAGCACATATTGTTAATCATTGACACCTGGCAGGATAACTAACCCAGGATATACCAGCATAACCCAATATAACCCAGGATAACGCATCAAGCATGAGATCATTCTTTCATATTTCATTATATAAGACTGTGAGTCTACAAGCATCACCTCCAATTCTTCTTCAGTACTTTCATCTTGATACTCGCTCCCTTCACATTCAGTACTTTCATCTTATACTCTCTTCCTTCACATTCAGTACTTTCATCTTATACTCTCTTCCTTCACATTCAGTACTTTCATCTTGATACTCTCTCCCTTCACATTCAGTACTTTCATCTTGAAACTCTCTCCTTCACATTCAGTACTTTCATCTTGATACTCTCTCCCTTCACATTCAGTACTTTCATCTTGATACTCTCTCCTTCACATTCACTACCACTGTCACTTCACGTCAATTAGTACTTCCCAGAGTTGCTACTTATGAGTAGTAATGCAGATATATGGTGATTCATAGCTTTTATTTAGTGGTGACCTCTTTTGAAAACTGAGAGGAATTAGGGACTTTTTCGTTGCTTTTAAACAAAAGTTCATTGATTTATGACACAATAGTTGGAAAAAAATTAAAAAAGTTGTAACCCTAATACACATACAGTCATGCATGTATAAGCATTTATTCCGCAAAACTTGTCTCAGTGTATTCACACTAAGAAGTTATATCTCACTACATACATACATATACACTAAGAATTTCCATACAATGAAAGCTTCTATGTCTCACTAAATGGAGAGTAGAAACTTCTGTGGCTCACTAGTTATAAGAACGAAGAAGCATTATAATAAGGAGGAGGTGTTGATACACCGGGAATTCTCCTGACCCGGATGTATTTCAGATGGCGACCCGGCCCGGCTCTCTGTCGTGGGAGTATCTGAGACCTACCATATCCAATGGGAGGAGTTTCAAGAACCTCTTCGTCGTTGGGACCAACTGTCCCCAGGCCTAGCCACATTCCCCACAAGCACAGGGCCCGTAGGGAGAAGCTAGGCCTCTCTTGTTTGCCATCTTCCCCGCCCCAAGGAGACTGACAGGAAGGGCAGGCTTGCAAGCAGCAAATGGTAGCAAGCTCCAGCTTTGACACCTACTCTGCCCTAAAAGGGCTTGGTATTGGGAATCGCCATTTTAACAAACCTATTGTTGCCTCTATAGGAACTTTTTAGTCCAAAAATATTTTAAATAGAAGTTTAGCGATAGCAGTAACTTTGTAAATCGAAATGAAATAACTTAAATTCATTTATTTTTATGAAATTTAAAGCTTTAAACTTTTATATAAACATTTTGACATTGTTAAAAAAATCAAAATTTCTTTTCTTAATTGTTTAGGAACTAAAGTATTTTATTAGATGTTAAGAGAAAAAAATGTATATTTTTGTTA
>WNWK01055734.1:0-11191 GCA_009830355.1 Cherax destructor
TAAGCAGTATAATGTGATCCTTTATTGACAACGTTTCGCCCACGCAGTGGGCTTTATTGAGTCACAAACAGTATCTACCTGGATAAAAGATACATGAGTATTTATAGGATTTAGTCAGGTGGAGAATGCTGGGTCAAGTGGAGAATGCTGCATGTGACAATCTTCAGAGTAGGGTGATGGAGTCTAAAACCTTGGGTAGCTTTAAAAAGAGATTGGACAAGTATATAGGTAGACCTTCTGCAGTGTTTCATTCTTAAGTTCTTATGTGGGATAGCGATGAAGAAGTTTCTTGGCAATAGGTTCAGCTATATTGTAGAAGCTGTTGTTCTGGTTGCAGATAAGTGATGATTCCAGGATTCTTCGGTATTGAGTGTTGTCTTCTCTGGCGATGAGTCTTGCGTTTCTGTAGTTGATTAAATGGTTGTGTGAATTTCGATGTTGAACACAGGCATTCCTTGAGTCGTCAGATCTGCCTGCGTACTGGTGTTCTGAAATACGAGTTTGGAGGTCTCTGGATGTTTTGCTGACGTATAATTTGGTGCAGTCATTACAAGGGATTGTGTATACCCCTGCAGTGGATTGAAGCTTGTCCTGTTACTGGTAATGTCATTGATGGTGGTGGATGTGGAGGTGGATATTCGGAATGAGGTATTGGAAAAAATGTTGGAAACGTGTTTGGCAATGGAGTTGGTGGGGAGGACTATGTATCTCTTCTCGGCAGTGTCTTTTCTGGGTGTGTTGAAGATGTTTAATGCCCATCGTCTGCAGTCTCTAATAAAGTGAATGTAATTTAAGGGTCTTCAATCTTTCTTCATACGGAAGATTTATAATGCTATGTATTAATTTAGTCATTCTACGCGGAATGTTTTCTAACGAATTTATATCCATTCTGTAATATAGAGACCAGAACTGAGTTGTGTAATATAAGTGAGGCCTTACTAATGATGAATAGAGCTGTAATATAACCGCTGGACTTCTGTTGCTTACACTTGATATAAATCCCAGTAATCTGTTTGCCTTATTACGTAAGCCTAGGCATTGCTGTCTTGGTTTAAGGTTGCTGCTTACCATAACTCCCAAGTCCTTTTCGCAATCTGTATGGCTAAATTCTACGTTATTTAACTTATAAGTGCTTGGGTTATGGACATTCCCTAGCTTCAGAACCTTGCATTTATTTACATTGAACTGCATCTGCCACTTTTCTGACCACGAATTGAGTTTGTCTAAATCCTCCTGAAGTTCCATGACATCTACGTTTGAATCAATTATCCTACCTATCTTTGTGTCATCGGCGAATTTACTCATATCACTAGTAATTCCCTCATCAAGGTCATTGATATATATTATAAGCAACAACAGGCCTAAGACTGATCCCTGTGGAACGCCACTTGTTACAGATCCCCACTACGCACACTCTCCACTTCCTATTGGTGAGCCATGACTCGATCCATGACAGCACTTTTTTTCCAATGCCATGAGCTGCCACTTTCTTTAACAGTCTCTGGTGCGGTACTCTATCAAAAGCCTTACTAAAATTTAAATAAACAATATCGAAATCTTTATCGTGATCAACAGCCTCAAAAGCTTTACTGAAGAAGGTTAATAAATTAGATAGGCAGGAACGGCCCCTCGTGAATCCATGCTGAGTATCATTAATCAAATTATGGTTATCCAGATGGCTTCTTATAATATCAGCTATAATTGACTCCAGTAATTTGCCTACAATTGAGGTCAGGCTTATTGGGCGGTAATTTGACGGTAGTGACTTGTCCCCTGCTTTAAAAATAGGAATTACATTAGCCATCTTCCACATATCAGACACTACACCTGTTTGAAGGGATTAATTAAAAATATTAGTTAATGGTTCACAGAGTTCAATTTACAGGGATATTGTTAGTGTCTTCCTGTGTGAAAATCGAGAGAAAATAATGATTAAAAATAGAACACATTTCATTCTCCTTGTCAGTAAGATGCGAGTGAATATCAAAATGGTATATAATACCGACAGGTTGGTAGGTTATAAATTAGACACATATGCAACATTTGGGTATCTTTATTGAGGAAACGTTTCGCCACACAGTGGCTTCATCAGTCAATACAAGTAGAAGGTGTAAGGAGAGTTGGAGTTTTGAGGTAATCAGTCCCTCGGCCTGATTACCTCAAAACTCCAACTCTCCTACACCTTCTACTTGTATTGGACTGATGAAGCCACTGTGTGGCGAAACGTTTCCTCAATAAAGATACCCAAATGTTGCATATGTGTCTAATTTATAACTTGTCGGTTCTCTGAACCATTCATCTATACCCTGTCTGACACAGCAACATCTTGGGATCTTAATACAAACGAATTCTTCAACACTTGTCCAACCTTTGGACGAAGATCTACTTAGACTAGTGGATGGTACCACTATGACCCCGCCTCCTGCTGCTTCACCTCACCTAACTACAGTATATAAGCCACCTCTACGGACATATACTGTCATTTCTACAAGATTGATGGACTGAACACATCGACTCCAGGCCGAGGGACTGATTACCTCAAAACTCCAACTCTCCTTACACCTTTCTACTTTGTATTGGACTGATGAAGCCACTGTGTGGCGAAACGTTTCCTCAATAAAGATACCCAAATGTTGCATATGTGTCTAATTTATAACTTGTCGGTTCTCTGAACCATTCATCTATAGGTTGGTAGGTAAGACACATAGGCAACTTTATTCCGAAACGTTTCGCCTACACAATAGGCTTCTTCAGTCGAGTACAGAAAGTAGGCAGCATCAGTAGAGATGTGAGGACGATGTATCAGTCCTTCACCCTTGAAGATGTACAGAAGAGAAAACACTTTGGACAACTGTTTCAATGAGAATGGTTGGATCTGAGAGGGACATGACCTCTCAGTGAATACATTCTTCCATCTATTACTCTGCACCTCACCTTCAGACAGTATTTAAGTCTCCACACTGTCGCTTGATCTTCACATTGTTTCAGACTATGGAACAGAACTCTTCTGAGGGACTGACAACCTTAAATCTACATTACTTTGTAAATTGTCCAAGTCGGGCCGAAACGTCGTCGTAAGCTCCTCTCTTATAAAAGTGCGGGTTGTGTGTGTATTGTTCCAGTCACGGTATTGTGCCTTTTTTGTTATTAAATCTACATCTTCAAGGGTGAAAGACTGATTACATCGTCTTCACACCTCTACTGCTGCTGCCTACTTTCTGTACTCGACTGAAGAAACCTACTGTGTAGGCGAAACGTTTCGGAATAATGTTGCCTATGTGTCTTACCTACCAGTAAGATGCCCAGAGCTATTTTTAAGGGGACCTATTTTATCTCTAACTTTTGTTCTAGAAATCTGGAAAAAAACTTTTGGGTTAGTTTTCGAATCCCTAGCAACTTTAATTTCATAGTCCCGTTTAGCTTTTCTTATCCCCTTTTCAACGTCCCTCTTAATGTCAATATATTGATTCATAAGATGACCCCTCACCTCTTTTGATGCGCCTATAAATTCCTTTCTTCTGCCCTAAAAGATATTTGAGCCTATTATTCATCCATTTTGGGTCATTTCTATTCGATCTAATTTCTTTATATGGGCTAAATGTTCTTTGGGCAACATGCAAATTTTTAGAAAGCTGTCATATTGATAGCTCTCTTCGTTACCCCAGTCCACAGATGATAAGTGCTCTCTAAGCCCATTGTTAGTCCATCGTTAGTCCACAGATGAAGTGTTCTCTAAGCCCACTGTAATCTGCTAAGCGAAAATCTGGGACTGTTACTGAGGTGATCTGTACTTAGGAGAGGTGATCTGTACTTCGAGAGATGATCTGTACTTAGCTCAGAGGTGATCTGTACTTAGCTCAGAGGTGATCTGTACTTAGCTCAGAGGTGATCTGTACTTAGCTCCAGAGGTGATCTGTACTTAGCTCCAGAGGTGATCTGTACTTAGCTCAGAGAGGACGTGTCTAGGGTTCTCTGTGGACTGAACCACTTTTGCTTTGTGAAGTGTACCAAGATGCCGTCCATTGAGCAACTTTACCAGCAGCTTAAGGAGGAATTGAGGGTAGCGAAGCTTGAGATTCGGCGATTGACGGAGGAAAACAAGAGGATTCGTAGTAGTCCTCCTGTTGTGAGTCCTCAGGTCAAGAAGGGAACCTGGGCAGTGGCCGGACTTCATGGAACGAAGTTGAAGATCAAGAAAACGAATGGAGAGTTAGAAACGATGAAGAAGAAAGAGACTGCTGTGGAAACTGTTGTGGAAACATCGAATGCCTTCTCCGTGCTACCCGATGAATGTGAGTCGACTACTGGGAACGTCACGACGAACGACACCAAGGAAGGTAAAAACATTGTTGTTGTTGGGGATAGCCAGGTTAGGTATATGGATAGGGTATTCTGCTTGAAGGATAAGAGTAGGAGACAGAGGGTTTGCTTTCCTGGGGCTGGGATGGAGGATATTGTTAGCCGGCTTGACAACATCATGAACGGTAATGGAATCAATCCTATTATCTGCCTCAGTGCTGGAGGCAATGATGTAGGCAAGCGTATAAGTGAGGATTTAGTTAGAAGGTACAGGATAGCAATAGACATAATTAGGAAGAAGGGGGGCGCCCTGTTATATGTGGCATTTTGCCAAGAAGGGGTGTTGGAAATGAATGGCTGTCCAGAGCGATTGCTATAAATTGCTGGCTGGACAAACACTGTAAGGATAATGCAGTCCCATTCATTGACAACTGGGACCACTTCTATGGCCGAAATGACATGTATGCCAGGGATGGGGTTCACTTATCCAGGGCAGGTGTAGAATTTCTCTCTAGCTCAGTTGAGGATGTTGTTAGGGCTTTAAACTAGGATTAGTTAGAGGTATGGGTTTAGGAATGGTGAATAATGAGGGTCAAAATATTGATTCAGGCTTTGATATCATAAATCTTAACAATAACAGTAATCGAGTAACACAGGGTAATAATAGTAACAGAATTTGTGTAAAACAAAAGCTGAATATGAAAAAGGTTCACAAGAAGATACATCTCAATGTATTTTACACTAACTGTCGAAGCGCCAGAAATAAAATTAACGAATTACGTTTGGTAGCATGTGCTGGGAACTTTGATGTCATTGCAATAACTGAAACATGGTATAATATAAAGAGTCGGGATATGATTGCTGAGTGTCATATTCAGGGGTTTAAGTTGTTCCATGTAGATAGATATAATGGGAAAGAGGGTGGAGTTGCATTATATGTACGAGAAAATATAAATTGCTGCATAAAAACAGGCATAAAAATAGATGGATCATTAACAGAATCTGTTTGGGTAGAGTTTCTAGAAGGTCAAGAAAAACTGATTGTAGGTGTAATATACCGACCTCCAGGCTTGGATCACGATAGAGGGAGACTTCTTTGGGACGAAATTGTTAGGGCTTCTAGACACAATAACGTAGTGATAGTAGGGTTTTTTAACTTTAGTCAAATTGACTGGACTTCTTTGACCGGTAATCTGGAGTCCAGTGACTTTATGGAAGTAGTTCAGGACTGTTTTTTGAAGCAGTGTGTGACGGAGCCTACCAGAGGTAATAATTTGCTCGACCTAGTCTTGTCAAATAAAGAAACCCTTGTAAATAATCTGGAGATCACTGAAGAGCTTGGCTCAAGTGATCACAAATCCATTACTTTTAATATTACCTGGGAGTATGAGAATAGGGATAATACGGTAAAAGTTCCTGATTTTCGTTCTGCCGACTATATTGGACTTAGAGAACACCTGTCTAATCTCGACTGGGGTAATCTAGCTAACGATTACGATGGGATCTGCGTTTATGATTTTTTTCTTAATAATGTACAACGTGCACAGAGTATATTTATTCCCCAGAGAGAATTTAGGTTAAATAATAACGATCCCAAATGGTTTAACAGGAGGCTAAAACATCTATTAGGGGAGAAAAGAGGAATTTATAGGCGCATCAAAAGAGGAGATGTTAACATTATTGACCAATATGTTCAGTTGAAAGAGAAGTAAAAAAGGGGATTAGAAAGGCTAAACGTGACTATGAGATTAAGGTTGCTAATGAATCAAAGACTAATCCAAAAGGGTTCTTTCAAGTGTATAGGACGAAGGTGAGGGAAAAGGTAGGACCTCTGAAAATTGGGAATGGACAGCTGACGGATAACGAACTGGAAATGTGTTCTCTATTTAATGACTATTTTTTGTCAGTCTTTACACAAGAAGACGTAAATGAGATTAAAGAAATTAACAATTATTCAGTTCCTGAAGAATTCAAGTTAACTAATATTACTGTCACGAGGGACATGGTTATCAAACAGATAGATAAACTGAAGCAAAATAAGTCCCCGGGACCCGACGAGTTGTTTTCCAGGGTACTTAAAGAATGCAAGATGGAACTTTGTCAGCCATTAACGAATGTGTTTAATACGTCCATCCTAACTGGTGTTGTGCCAGAGATGTGGAAGATAGCTAATGTAGTTCCTATATTCAAATCAGGGGATAAGTCAATTCCATCAAATTACCGTCCAATAAACCTCACATCTATAGTAGGCAAATTATTAGAATCAATTATAGCTGATATTATTAGAAGTCACCTTGAAGAACATAATTTGATTAATGACAGTCAACTAACTCGCAGATGCCTACGTAGTGCCCAGGATGCCCCCCCCATAACAGTTAACTAACAACCAGGTACCAATTTACCGCCCAGGATGCCACCCACAGCAGTCAGCTAACACACAGATACCTAGTTACTGCCCAGGATACCACCGATGACTGTTAACCAACACGCAGATACCTATTTACTGCCCAGTGTGCCACACACAAATGTGAGCTAACACTCTGGTGCCAACTTACTGCCCAGGATGCCACCCACTAGAGATAAGCAACACCTAAACACCTTCTTACTGCCCAGGAAGCCAACCTACAATAGCTAACACCCAGGTACCTACGTATTGCCCAGGATGCCACTCACAACAGTCAACTAACACCAAGTTACCTAATTAAGGAGAAAAAAAGGAAGATAAAAAGAAGGAAGAGGAAGAGGAGGATAATACGCCATATTAAGACTGTGTGAACCTTGAGTGCAAGTGCCAGTGTCAGTGACAGTGCCAGTGTCAGTGCCAGTGCCAGTGTCAGTGACAGTGTCAGTGACAGTGCCAGTGTCAGTGCCAGTGCCAGTGTCAGTGTCAGTGTCAGTGACCACCGTCAGTGCCAGTATCAGTGACAGTGTCAGTGACAGTGTCATTGCCAGTGCAAGGGACAGTGTCAGTGACAGTATCAGTGCCAGTGACAGTGTCAGTGCGAGTGCTAGTGTCAGTGACAGTGTCAGTGTCAGTGCCAGTATCAGTGACAGTATCAGTGACAGTGTCAGTGACAGTGTCATTGCCAGTGCCAGGGACAGTGTCAGTGACAGTATCAGTGCCAGTGACAGTGTCAGTGCGAGTGCTAATGTCAGTGTCAGTGCCAGTGTCAGTGACAGTGTCAGTGCCAGTGTCAGTGACAGTGTCAGTGCCAGTGACAGTGACAGTGCCAGGGACAGTGTCAGTAACAGTGTTAGTGCCAGTGTCAGTGTCAGTGCCAGTGTCAGTGACAGTGACCAGTGTCAGTGCCAGTGCCAGTGTCAGTGACAGTGCAAATGCCAGGGATAGTGTCAGTGACAGTATCAGTGCCAGTGACAGTGTCAGTGCGAGTGCTAGTGTCAGTGTCAGTGTCAGTGACAACGCAAGTGCCAGTGTCAGTGCCAGTGTCAGTGCTAGTGTCAGTGACAGTGTCAGTGCCAGTGCCAGTGACAGTGCCAGGGACAGTGTCAGTAACAGTGTCAGTGCCAGTGTCAGTGACAGTATCAGTGCCAGTGACAGTGTCAGTGCGAGTGCTAGTGTCAGTGACAATGTCAGTGACAGTGTCAGTGACAACGCCAGTGTCAGTGCCAGGGACAGTGTCAGTGACAGTGTCAGTGCGAGTGCTAGTGTCAGTGATAATGCCAGTGTCAGTGCCAGTGATAGTGTCAGTGACATTGTCAGTGCCAGTGTCAGTGGCAATGACTGACAGTGACAGTATCAGTGACAGTGTCAGTGACAGTGACAGTGTCAGTGACAGTGCTAGTATCAGTGCCAGTGACACTGTCACTGACATTGACAGTGACAATGCCAGCGCCAGTGCCCGTACCAGCGACTGTTAGTGACAGTGCCAGTGTCCGCGGCTCGGTCTGAGACCAGGCCTCGTGGTGGATCGGGGTCACTTCAACCAGGCTGTTACTGCTGGCCGCACGCAAACTAACGTACGAACCATGGCCCGGTTGGTCAGATACTGACTTTAGGTGCCTGTCCAGTGCCTTCTTGAAGACAGCCAGGGGTCTATTGGTAATCCCCCTTATGTATGCTGGGAGGCAGTTGAACAGTCTTGGGCACCGGACACTTAATGTGTTGTCTCTCAGTGAACTCGTGGCGCCCCTGCTTTTCATTGGGGTAATGTTGCATCTCCTGCCGAGTCTTTTGCTTTCATAGGGAATGATTTTCGTGTGCAAGTTTGGTACTAATCGCTCTAGGATTTTCCAAGTGTATATTATAATGTATCTATCTCACCTGCATTCCATGGAATACAAATCAAGGGCCTTCAACCGTTCCTAGTAATTTAGGTCCTTTAACGTACTTATGTGTGCCGTGAAATTTCTGTGTACTCTCTCCAGGTCAGCAATGTCGCCTGCCTTGAAGGTTGCAGTTAGTGTACATCAGTATTCCAGCCTACAGAGAACAAGCGATTTGAAGAGAATCATCATGTGCTTGGCGTCCCTAGTTTTGAAAGTTCTCATTACCCCTCCTATCATTTTCCTAGCAGATGCGGTAGATACATTGTTGTGGTCACTGAAGGCGAGATCCTCTGACTTTATCATTAATTTTTCGCTCAATTGTATGGTTAGAATTTGTCGTATACCCTGACACAGTTTTAATTTCCTCAAGTTCTCCTTATCTGAATGGTTGAAATTTTTCTTCATTGATCTTCATATTGTTTTGAGTGGACCATTTGAAGATTTAGGTTATGTTCACTTGGAGTCTTGCGGTGTCTTCGATGGAGATCACTGTCATGGCAATCCGGGTGTCATCTGCAAAGGAAGACACGGAGCTTTGGTTTACGTCTCTGACTATGTCAGATATGAGGAATAGAATGGGAGCGAGTACTGTGCCTTGTGGAACAGAGCTTTTGACCGTAGCTGCCTCGGACTTTACTCTGTTTACGATTACTCTTTGTGTTCTATTTGTCAAGAAGTTATAGATCCATCTACCAACTTTTCCTGTTATTCCTTTATCACGCATTTTGTGCACTATTACACCATGGTCACATTTGTCGAAAGCTTTTGCAAAGTCTGTGTATACTACATCTGTATTTTGTTTATCCTCTACAGCATCCAGGACCTTGTCATAGTGATCCAGTAACTGGGACAGGCAGGAGCGACCTGCCTGTGAGCGTCAGTGCCACTGTCAGTGCCAGTGTCAGTGAGAATACCAGTGACAGTGTCAGTGACGGTGTCAGTACCATTGCCAGTGACAATGTCAGTGACAGTGTCAGTGACCGTGACAGTGTCAGTGTCAGTGTCATTGCCAGTGACAGTGTCAGTGACAGTGTCAGCGACAGTGCCAGTGACAGTGTCAGAGAAAGTGTCAGTGATAGTGTCAGTGCCAGTGACAGTGACAGTATCAGTGATAGTGTCAGTGGCAGAGACAGTGTCAGTGCCAGTGTCAGTGACAGTGACAGTGCCAATGACAGTGTCAGCGACAGTGTCAGTGATAGTGTCAATGTCAGTGCCAGTGTCAGTGACAGTGTAAGTGACAGTGCCAGGTGACAGTGTCAGTGCCAGTGTCAGTGACAGTGTCAGTGGCAGTGACAGTGTCAGTGATAGTATCAGTGCCAGTGTCAGTGCCAGTGTCAGTGTCAGTGATAGTGTTAGTGCCAGTGTCAGTGACAGTGTCAGTAACAGTGTCAGTGCCAGTGTCAGTGATAGTGTCAGTGCCAGTGTCAGTGAGAGTGTCAGTGCCAGTGTCAGTGCCAGTGTCAGTAACAGTGTCAGTGACTGTCAATGCCAGTGTCAGTGTCAGTGACAGTGTCAGTGATAGTATCAGTGTCAGTGCCAGTGTCAATGACAGTATCAGTGACAGTGTCAGTGCCAGTGTCAGTGCTAGTGTTAGTGCCAGTGTCTGTGACAGTGTCAGTGACAGTGATAGTGTCAGTGACACTGTCACTGACAGTGTCAGTTATAATGGCAGTGATAGTGTCAGTGACAGTGGCAGTGACAGTGACAGTGTCCCTGACAGTGCCAGTGTCAGTGACAGTGACAGTATCAGTGACAATACCAGTGTCAATGTCAGTGACAGTACGTGTGTCAGTGTAAGTGACAGTATTATTGTCATTGACAGTTCCACTGTCAGTGCCAATGACAGTACCTGTACCAGTGTCACTGCTAGTGTCAGTAACTGCACCACTGCCACTGTCAGTGGCACTGGCACAAGTACTAACTCTGTCAGTGTTAGTGTCAGTGCCAGTACCTGTAACAGTGTCAGTAACAGTGACAGTACCAGTGTCAGTAACAGTGACAGTACCAGTGTCAGTGCCAGTAATGGTACCAGTGCCAGTAATGGTACCAGTGCCAGTAATGGTACCAGTGCCAGTAATGGTACCAGTGCCAGTAATGGTACCAGTGCCAGTAATGGTACCAGTGTTAGTGACAGTGTCAGTGTCAGTGCCAGTGACAGGGTCAGTGACAGTGACAGCGACAGTGCCAGTGACAGTGTAAGTGAAAGTGTCAGTGATAGTGTCAGTGCCAGTGTCAGTGACAGTGTCAGTGATAGTGTCAGTGGCAGTGACAGTGTCAGTGACAGTGTCAGTGCCAGTGTCAGTGCCAGTGTCAGTGCCAGTGTCAGTGACAGTGTCAGTGATAGTGACAGTGGCAGTGACAGTGACAGTGTCAGCGACAGTGTCAGTGCCAGTGTCAGTGCCAGTGACAGTGTCAGTGATAGTGTCAGTGCCAGTGTCAGTAACAGTGTCAGTGACTGTCAATGCCAGTGTCAGTGCCAGTGTCAGTGACAGTGACAGTGTCAGTGATAGTGGCAGTGACAGTGTCAGTGCCAGTGTCAGTGACAGTGTCAGTGCCAGTGTCAGTGCCAGTGACAGTGTCAGTGATAGTGTTAGGGGCCAGTGAC
>WNWK01055735.1:0-11191 GCA_009830355.1 Cherax destructor
AGCTCCTCCTTCCTCCCTGGTGTATTGGAGATAGGTATCAGCCAAGGTAGATGCACATGTGTAGTCCCCACCACCTGCTTGCCGTCTGCCCAGGATTGAAGGGTGATACCATCTGGACGCTTTTGGCTGCCATCAGATCTGCATAGTTGGGGTGGTTCCTACTGCTGGGCATCCGGCTGTTGTAGGCTCCTCTTGATAATGTTATTAACCTTTTCATGTCTTGCAATCTTTCCCTCGGTTTACGACACACAAGACCATGGTACCCGAATCGGTCTGCTGCTTCACTGCCACAAATACACCTGTGTTCGGGCGAGAATAGGGGCGGCAAGTCGAAGGGCAACACCAATGCGGATGGTCTGTGGGTCGAGGCGTGCCAAGGCTGGAGTTGGGAACAGCCAAAGAAGTCCCCTGCAGAGGAGCTCTCACTGCAAGGAGGCGGGCTCTATCCTTCCCTGACACACCTGAAGAATTGCTGAGGCTATATTCTCTACTATTGGACCATCCCAGTGCAACTGTTTGTAGTTGTTGGGGGAGCAGACCTGGTTTCAGAGCCTGTTGGGGTTATCCCAGATCCTGGCTCCATCATATATATATATATATATATATATATATATATATATATATATATATATATATATATATATATATATTTTATATATATATATATATATTATATATATATATATATATATATATATAGATATATATATATATATATATATATATATATATATATATATATATATATATATATATATATATATATATATATATATATATATATATATATATATATATATATATATAAATACACACATACATACATACATACACAGTGGTACCTCTGTCGTGTGGGTCTTGGGAGAGATATATAGGAGGTCAAAGATACTCCTCGTTGGATGGTTACGGTATATTTACAGTAAGTGAAAGGAGAGTCCAGCACACCTTCTGTCTCGCCTGTAGGTCTAACTCTGAGGCAGTCTGCCTATGATAGGCTGTGCACATGCGCTGAGCCTCTGACGTCAGCGGGTACCGTGACGTCACACGCAAAAGGACCAGCTGTATAAAGATATACTAAACAAGTGTATCTATGATACTGACACGACAGCTCGGCCATGTTATCGTATGACGTCTCGGCATACTATACAACTCTATAGGCTGAACAGACAGGTGGTACTGGGTGAATCTATACAATAGCAAACACATTATAACTTTGAACTGATCAAGATTAATCTTACTCTGCACTTCTTGAGTTAATGGTACATAAGAAATTTAATGGATCTAGATATAATGGATTATATATAAAACAATTGCAAATTTGATCGATCAATCTGATGTGTATTCATGCACTCTTCGGCTTCTGAGGAAGAATAAATATTTACAGGAAGAAGTTTTAACAGGAAAGATAAACTCGGCTAACACGGGTTATACTGTTAAAACTCAGAACTCAGAGAGGACTTGAACACACAAACATCTTGCTAGATACTGAAATCTAATAACAAAACACACAGTCAATAATTCGGTTCTAAACTGGATTTTCTAATTTTCTATCTTTAGCTCACAACTTATGATCACTTTCCTACTGGAGGAATGAACAACTCGGTTTTGATTAACTTATAATCACTTTCCTACTGGAGGAATAAACAGGCTCGGTGGAGTGGATGGATCTCTCCCGGTTGAAATAGTTAGCTCAATGACACAAAGTAGAGCAAGGAGAACGCTCTCACTATCTCTTACTGCAGGTAAATTACTCGACACACGACACTTTACTCTGCAAAGGCTTACTGTCAACTGGAAGGAACACTATCTGGAACACGAGGGACAACAACTGGCACTCTAGTGAATACACTAGCAACAGAAACGGCTTTCTGCAATTATTTTTGCATCAGCAAGAGTGCTATAACTCTTTCAAATAGTCTTTCTTCAACAAAGCGTCCCCTGGAGGAACTACTACTTGAACTAGCAACATTGCAAGGATAGACTCAGTACTCAAGGCGGTCCCGGGGTACCTCCGGCACCCTAGGCATCTAGCAGCTATCTTACATGCAAGATATTATAGGGGCTGAATTCCAGACAGGAGTGACAGTAATACTAGTGCCTGATCGCTCGGCTCGTTAATAAAATGAAACACATACTTTCTACAAGAACTAATCTGAACTTTACATTCCGCATCACTCTGGCAATTATCTGATACAAGCTCGAAGAACAAACACATTGTTCAAAGGCTAGAGACTGTCTTTCAGTCATTAAAGGGGCTATGAGAACTTTTCACTGACTTGTTATCATTATGGCTCTGAATGGCAATACACACAGTATTATCGCACATGGTTACTAAAACTTCAATGCCTCGACTGGCAGCAAACACATTACTACTTGACTTTACTTGAGACATGACTGAGCAAATAAGCGAGAATCGACTTGAAAGCAAAAATTTTTCACAAGTATATGGCACAATATAAGCTTAACTGATAGTAATTATTAACTATTCTGCATGAGTAACACGGATAATAGCACAATAACACTAAAGAAAGATAACTCACTGGAAATTGACTGGCAAGAAAATTCAACACACTAAGATAAAACAATCTAGCTTTAACTTGAACAGCAAAATGAGTTTTTTTCTTTAAAAATCAACAAAATTGCAACACAACAAAAGAATTAAATACACAATTAATTAAAGAATTCAATATAGCTTATGGCACTAGCAACAATCTGATAAAACAATTCGGTAGAATTGTTCACTGACAAAATTAAAGTATTTACTGCTTGTATCACTAGAGTTCACTGGAATAATTACTTATTACTCTTAGGAAATGACAAGTTACTAGAGCAATTAAACACAACAAAATTGATAAAACAAGGTGAATACTGGCAATTTACTTTATACAAAATCAATTTCAGGAATGACTAATTGAAAAAATTCACACTGGGGTAAATTATTTTCACACAACACAAAGATATTAGAAATAAAATAGTTTGAACACTCTTACTCTTAATTGCAAGCAAAGCAAGGTAACTCAATGAAACAGTTACTGAACAATTTACTAAAAACACTGACTTTAGACAAACTAAGAGTGAATTTGTTCAACAACACATGAAAACAAATGAAAAAATTAATGACAATAAATTGGTATTAACACTTACATTAGCTGAAGATACTCATCAAAGGCACAGAACAGTTAACTTACTGTCTCTACAAAGTCATGCTCTTGTTGACTATATACAAGTAATTATTGTAGCAAAATAATATCCTCAGTAAGTTATTTGTCTAATCTGCAAAATGAAGGCACATTAGCACTATACAAAAGAACAAGTACACAAAACAATAGCAGGTGCAAGGGAAAAAATAACACTGACTGCAACACATAAGAATTAGCAGGGAATATTACTGTTAAAATGTTAAAAATTGCTTGGAGGAGAAAACAATATATAGTTACTGGGGCAAGCAAAATTAATTAATTACACCATTAAAACATTAACAAACAAGGGTAAGATAATACAAAATAACTCTGGGATAGTACACTTGGTGGAACACAATAATTAACAAAACAGAAAATTCAACAACACATGGGTAATTCTGGGGAAAAAATTGAAAATCTTTTAAAAAAATTACTACTTGATAGAATATTGGAACACAAGATAACTTCAACAAAACTGTACTTACTGCATACTTAGTAACACAACGAAATTCACAGAAATTATAACGCAATAATTAACAAGAGACAATACTAGTGAAATAAAAAATTAATGCAAATAATTAATTTAACACAGAACACTTCCTAGGATAACTCAAAATTTATGTAACTCGCAGAAATTGTCTCAACACACGAAATTGTCTATAGATTATCTGAAAAATAAAACAACAACACAATAAATGTCTCTAGGGTGTAAAACTTGACTGAAGCGTGGTGGTGGAGGCTGGTGGAGGCTGATGGAGGATGGTGGAGGATGGTGATCCACACGCGCAGATATCTAGGAGTAATGTGCATAAACGTTGAACTACGAACCGGGTGTTTTTAGTACAGTTGGCACAACAGTTCAGAAGAAACACACTCAGGACGCTCGACCTGGTTCGTAGCCAATAAACTGCTTGCAGGACCCAGTTAAGGGTGAAATAATCCACACTTAATGCTTTGTGTGGGTGGATGCACGTGGTCAAGGCGTCCGTCTGCCTTAGCGTGGGTGGTGGGGGGGTGGTGGCTGGTAGGGTTAGCCCACACTGCTTCCCGCGTGCGCCTGTGGCTTACGCCGTTTACATGAACTTAACCCAGGGTGGCTTGAAAACCCAGGAATACCACGGGGGTGTTATTGTACACAGAACAGCAATACACTGGAGTACAAGGTGGTATAAATGCTTGGACTCACGTGGCTTACTTCTCAGACAGCAGAGTGGCTTGCTGGCTTAGTAGAATATTTTCACACAGATTGACTGGCTTGGAATCTTGTGACAAACTAGCACAGCAAGGTAGAAGCTGGCTTAAGCCTAGGCTGACGTAGCTGGTGGTGGCTTTACTGGCTTGAATGGGACTCTCCCCTCACTGGCTTACTCGTACAGAATTTGCAAAACCCGGGTCAACCCCTCGTAGGTTTCAGCAAAATTAACAAGTAAGGCACTTAGCTGACCAGGAGATACTGTAGATATGTAGACTTCTATGATGTAGGAGCTGGTAACGTGGTCGGTCTGGAGGCTGTTTGCTTGCTTGAAGTCTATCTCTCTATAACATCGTAATCGATAAAAATTACGGCACACCGCTGCTCACCACTTGTCGTGTGGGTCTTGGGAGAGATATATAGGAGGTCAAAGATACTCCTCGTTGGATGGTTACGGTATATTTACAGTAAGTGAAAGGAGAGTCCAGCACACCTTCTGTCTCGCCTGTAGGTCTAACGTAGTGAGGCAGTCTGCCTATGATAGGCTGTGCACATGCGCTGAGCCTCTGACGTCAGCGGGTACCGTGACGTCACACGCAAAGGGACCAGCTGTATAAAGATATACTAAACAAGTGTATCTATGATACTGACACGACACCTCTACTTACGAGCAGCTCCCAACTCGAACAATTATGTAAGTGTATTTTTGTAGGTGCTTTTGTAAGTGTATTTTTGGGGGTCTGAAATGGATTAACCTAATTTTCAGAAATTATTTCTTATGGGAAAAAATGCCTTCGGTTTCGGCACTTGAAATAGCCGACTGGAACGAATTTTCTCGTAAGTAGAGTACCACTGTGTGTATATATATATATATATATATATATATATATATATATATATATATATATATATATATATATATATATATATATATGTCGTGCCGATTAGGTAAAACTGGTCAATTAGCAAGAACTCATCTAAAATTAAGTCCTTTCTAAAATTTTCTCTTATACGTTTAAAGATATATTTTTTCATTTATGTTAATGTAAGAATTTATAATTTTGTACCAAGAGAAACTTTGAAAACCTACCTAACCTTATTACAACAAGCGCAATTTAATTTAGCCTAACCCAACTAAATATATTTTAGATACGTTAACATTAATTTAATAATAAACAAACACAATGAAATATATTTTTTTCGTTATGTTCAGAATGATTTTGGCGAAATTATTGCATACACAAATTTTCACTTGTCTTATATGGCAAGAAGAGCGTTGCTATTTAAGCCAAAATCGCAAGTTTTACCTAATCGGCACGACATATATATATATATATATATATATATATATATATATATATATATATATATATATATATATATATATATATATATATATATATTTAAGAAGGCACTGAATCTGTCACTATAGAATCGGCAATGGGAGCAGGCAACCCTCCCAGTGCAACTGGGAGGTATAGGGGTGCGCAAAGCCATTCAGGTAGCTTTACCTGCATTTCTGTCATCGTGTTTGGCCTCCTGTGGATTAGTCAAGAAGATCGTCCCTGAACGTTTGAGAGGTGTGGTGGGAGCTCAAGACCCCAGGTTCATTGAAGCAGCTATGCGGTGGGACATCCTGGCAGACTTCTCCAGTAGACCAGCTCCTCCCAAAGAGCACAAACAGTCAAACCGATCATGGAAAAAATTGCCAACACAATGCTCACCAACGCTTCAGGAAAGGACAAATCTCGTCTCTCAGCGGTGAAAGCACCACACTCGGGAGATTTCCTTCTAGCTGTTCCCAATTCCTCTCTGGGGACTCGACTCGACCCACAGGCCATTCGGATTGGTGTTGCGCTTCGCCTAGCCGCCCCCATACTCACCGAACATAGGTGTATTTGCGGCAGGGCGACGGCTGATCAATTCGGACTTCATAGTCTCATGTTTCACATGAGGAGGTCAACGAAATCATTAAGAGAAGCCTCGCCCCATCCCGTTGCCCAGCTCAACAGGAACCCCAAGTACACAGGTCTGTTGGAAGTCAAAAGCGTCCTGATGGAGCCATTATACTATCCTGGAAGAATGGTAAGCAGATTGCTTGGGAATACACCTGTGCTGCCACAATGGCAGGCACCTACTTGCCACACTCCATAGCCGAAGGGGGTGGAGCTGCCAGCCACAGTCAGACCCAGAAGACCCGCAAATATGAAGGTCTTCCCCTTGATATATCTTCATCCCAATAGGGTCGGAGACCCTTGGAGCATGGGGCAAGTGTGCTCCAAAGTTTCTCAAAGAGCTGGGTGAAAAACTCATCATAGAAACCAATGACCACAGGGCGGCCAGCTTCCTCTTTCAGAGACTCAGTGTTGCGATCCAGAGGGAATATACCTGCAGCATTCTGGGCATGCGGCCCACTGCCGGGGAGCTGGACGAAGTATTTGAGATGCAGCTCTGAGTTGTTATCTATGTTGTTTTACTCCCTATTGTATTCTTGTCAATGTATTTTGTCTTTAAATAAAGTTCATAGAAAATATAGGGGGTGGTACGAGAAAATTTTCAAACAGCTTCAGGGAGAACTTTGAGTTTTCCCTGAATCAAGTTTATTCTTTTCTCTGATGATGAGGGTCCCCAAGACAGTTCCAGAGGTGGTACTTCCTATATTATATATATATATATATATATATATATATATATATATATATATATATATATATATATATATATATATATATATATATATATATATATATATATATATATATATATATATATATATATATATATATATATATATATATATATATATATATATATATATATATATATGTTGTGTTGACGTATGTTGTGTTGACGTATGTTGTGTTGACGTATGTTGTGTTGGCGTATGTTGTGTTGGCGTATGTTGTGTTGGCATATGTTGTGTTGGCATATGTTGTGTTGACATATGTTGTGTTGACATATGTTGTGTTGACGTATGTTGTGTTGACGTGTGTTGTGTTGACGTATGTTGTGTTGTGTTTACCACTGTGCACTTGAGTGTGTGAATGTGTGTACTGCTGAATGCACACATGTTTTCGAGTTGGCTTTAACACTGCACACTTGTGTATACAAGTGTTGTATAATTCACATGTGTGTGTGCCTGAGTATGGGTCAGAGTTCTCAGATAATTCACTGAGCAAGAAACGGAGTCGATATAAGTTACTGTAGATGGAAAAACAGCACAACATTAGTTCTGCACGATGCAGTTCCATATTTTACCTCATATATAATAACCCTCTCAAAGGTACTATATATCTGGCTCACGAGTAACTCTGACACCGGCGATGCTGGTGTTACTTGCGCCACGTAACACGCCACGTAAAGGGTTAATAATAATAATAATATCTTTACTTCTATAAGTACATGTACAAGGTATACAGACCATAGCTGACATCAATGACATACTACTATACAGAAAGCCGCTTGTTATGATGAGCATTTCCTGCAAATTAGGTCAATTTTGTACCAGGATGCGACCCACACCAGTCGACTAACACCCAGGTACAAATTTTACTGATGGGTGAACATGGACAGCAGGTGTCTTATGGAAACACGTCCTAATATTATCCAGTCATTCCGGGGATTCGAACTTCGGACCTCAGTGTGTGAGCTGAGTGTGCTAGCGATCCAGCTACGGAACACCTTACCCAGTTAATGGAACACCGACACAAGTACCACCATCACTCTTAATACCATTCACTATGCAACTGTTAACAGGATATCTTGTCAGCATTCATGCATCATCAATAATGATGGACACATTGAACACGTTCAATGACGCTGGTGTGGGGCTCTTGATCTAGGAATAGGATCTGTGCTCCAGTTCCCTGAATTAAGCCTGAATACCTTCCATCCCCCACATACGCTGTATAATCCTACGAGGTTTAGCTCCTCTCCATGATTCTAAAATAATATATATATTTATTTTTTATTTACTAACACATCGGCTGTTTCCACCAAGGCAGGGTGGCCCGAAAAAGAAAAACTTTCATCATCATTCACTCCATCACTGTCTTGCCAGAGGGTGCTTTACACTACAGTTATAAAACTGCAACATTAACACCCTCCTTCAGAGTGCAGACACTGTACTTCCCATCTCCAGGACTCAAGTCCGGCCTGCCGGTTTCCTGAATCCCTTCATAAATGTTACCTTGCTCACACTCCAACAGCACGTCAAGTATTAAAAACCATTTGTCTCCATTCACTCCTATCAAATACGTTCAAGCATGCTTGCTGGAAGTCCAAGCCCCTCTCACACAAAACGTCCTTTACCCCCTCCCTCCAACCTTTCCTAGGCAGAACCCTACCCTGCCTTCTCTCCTCTACAAATTTATACACTCTCGAAGTCATTCTACTTTGTTCCTCAGCCCTCTGGATAATCGTTTTGGTAATCCCGCACCTCCTCCTAATTTCCACACTACGAATTCGCTGCATTATATTCACACCACACATTGATCTCAGACATGACATCTCCACTGCCTCCAGCCTTCTCCTCGTTGCAACATTCACTACCAATGCTTCACACCCATATAAGAGTGTTAGTATAACTATACTCTCATACATTCCCCTCTGCTTCCACGGACAAAGTTCTTTGTCTCCAGAGACTCCTAAGTGCACCACTTACCCTTTTACAATCATCAATTCTATGATTCACCTCATCCTTCATAGACCCATCGGCTGACACGTCCACTCCTAAACATCTGAATACATTCACCTCCTCCATACTCTCTCCCTCCAATCTGATATCCAATCTTTCATCACTTAATCTTTTTGTTATCCTCATCACCTTACTCTTTCCTATATTCACTTTCAATTTCCTTCTTTTACATACCCTACCAAACTCATCCACCAACCTCTGCAACTTCTATTCATAATCTCCCAAAAGCACAGTGCTATCAGCAAAAAGCAGCTGTGACAACTCCCACTTTGTGTTAGATTCTTTATCTTTTAACCCCACATCTCTTGCCAACACCCGCACATTCACTTCTCTTACAACCCCATCTATAAATATATTGAACAGCCATGGTGACATCACACATCCTTGTCTAAGGCCTACTTTTACTGGGAAATAATCTCCCTCTCTCCTACATACTTTAACCTGAGGCTCACTATCCTCGTATAACTCTTCACTGCTTTCAGTAACCTACCTCCTATTCCATACACCTGCAACATCTGCCACATTGCCCTCTATCCACCCTGTCATACGCCTTTTCCAAATCCATAAATACCACAAAAACCTCTTTACCCTTATATAAGTACTGTTCAGCTATATGTTTCACTGTAAACACTTGGTCTACAATCCCCGTACCTTTTCTAAAACCTCCTTGTTCATCTGCTGTCCTACTATCCGCCTTGCTCTTTATTCTTTCAATAATAACTCTAAAATACACTTTACCAGGTATACTCAACAGACCTATTCCCCTATAATTTTTGCACTCTTTTGCCCCTTTTGCCTTTATACAAAGGAAATATGCACGCTCTCTGCCAATCCCTAGGTACCTTACCCTCTTCCATACATTTATTAAATAATAGCACCAATTACTCCAAAACTATATCTCCACCTGCTTTTAACATTTCTATCTTTATCCCATCAATCCTAGCTGTCTTAACCCCTTTCATTTTACCTACTGCCCCACGAACTTCTCCCACACTTACAACTGGCTCTTCCTCACTCCTACAAGATGTTATTCCTCCTTGCCCTATTCACGAAATCACAGCTTCCTTATCTTCATCAACATTTAACAATTCCTCAAAATATTCCCTCCATCTTCCCAATACCTCTAACTCTCCATTTAATAACTCTCCTCTCCTATTTTTAACTGTCAAATCCATTCGTTCCCTAGGCTTCCTCAACTTATTAATCTCACTCCAAAACTTTTTCTTATTTTCAACAAAATTCGTTGATAACATCTCACCCACTCTCTCATTTGCTCTCTTTTTACATTGCTTTACCACTCTCTTAACCTCTTTTTTTCTCTCCATATACTCTTCCCTCCTTGCATCACTTCTACTTTGTAAAAACCTCTCATGTGCTAACTTTTCTCACTTACTACTTTCTTTCATCATCATTCCACCAATCACTCTTCTTCCCTCCCACACCCACTTTCCTATAACCACAAACTTCTGCTGAACACTCTAACACTACATTTTTAAACCTACCCCATACATCTTCAACCCTGTTGCCTATACTCTCACTAGCCCATCTATCCTCCAATAGTTGTTTATATCTTTCCCTAACTGCCTCCTCTTTTAGTTTATAAACCTTCACCTCTCTCTTACTTGTTGCTTCTATTTTCCTTGTATCCCATCTGCCTTTTACTCTCACTGTAGCTACAACTAAAACGTGATCTGATATATCTGTGGCCCCTTTATAAACATGTATATCCTGAAGTCTACTCAACAGTCTTTTATCTACCAATACATAGTCCAAAAAACTACTGTTATTAAGCCCTACATCATATCTTGTATACTTATTTATTCTCTTTTTCTTAAAATATGTATTACCTATAACTAAACCCCTTTCTATACAAAGTTCAATTAAAGGGCTCCCATTATCATTTACACCTGGCACCCCAAACTTGCCTACCACACCCTCTAAATGTTTCTACTCTTTAAGGGGGGCTCCTTGTCGAGGTAAAGAGGCTATCGGTCTGAGGAATTGGACCTCTTGGTCTTCTTCCTCAGACCGAACTATTACCCCCATACCCCTCCCTTTCCCATTTTCCCATCCTCCCTTTTTCCCTTTCCTCCTCATCCCTTTCTTATTTCCTTCCTATTTTTA
>WNWK01055736.1:0-11190 GCA_009830355.1 Cherax destructor
AAACCCGGGGGGTCCACTGTAGGGAAAAAACCCTGGGCAAAAACCGTTGTTAAAACCCTGAAAGGGTTGGAAAGGGGTTTCCCCGATGAAAACTTGAGTGGGGGTCCTTTTGCAGGCGGTGATGGATGCACTGAACCAGAGGTCACCCAGGAGTTCAGGATACATTTCTTTGAGCTGTTATGCAGTCACATGTGGATTTCTAGTAGTTTTCTGTTTAGAATGTTGTGTGAGTGTTTAAAACGTTCTCCTTGGCTGTCTAGTATAAGGTTTTGAAAAGGGGATCAAATTTCCCCACTACGGGAGACAGATTTCTATTATGGTGACTTTCTTGTCTCCAAACCAATATAGTATAGGCTTTTTCCCTCACTATTATTTTTGAACAGCCCATATTTATCCATTAGCACTAAATTCAGCTCCAAATCCTGGGCATTGGGGTAGAGCAGTGCAACAGAACACCTTATCTCATTGCCATATGCAGGTGTTCTGAGAGGTGAAACATTCTGCAATCTCTTTTTAATTTCAGAGGTCAGGTACCTCTAAAAAAAAAAATGAACTATAGCATAAAATGCACAGTGAATCTGGACCACTTTATAGTACTGTTTATAATTGTAGCAGGTCAGGATTATTATTGTGGGCATTATAGTAGTAATATCTTGAGGGAAAAGGTGGAAGTGTCTATCTAGGCTTGAATATTGTTGCACACTAACTGCACCTTTCAAGGCGGGTGAAATTGCTGACCTTGAAAATGTGCAGAGAACCTTCACGGCACGCATAACTGCGATAAACCACCTCAATTACTGGGAACACTTGAAGTTCCTAAACCTGTACTCTTTAGAATGCAGGCGGGAAAGATACATTATTATATACACGTGGAAAATTATCGAGGGATTAGTACCAAACTTGCACACGAGAATCACTCCCTACGAAAGCAAAAGACTTGGCAGGTGATGTAACATCCCCAATGAAAAGCAGGGTGCCACTAGCACGTTGAGGGACAACACAATAGTGTCAGGGGCCCAAGATTGTTCAACTGCCTCCCAGCATACATCAGGGGTATTACCAACAAACCCCTGGCTGTCTTCAAGCAGGCACTGGACAGGCACCCAAAGTCGGTACCTGACCAGCCAGGCTGTGGTTCGTACGTTGGACTGCGTGCGGCCAGCAGTAACAGCCCGGTTGATCAGGCTCTGATCCAACATGAGGCCTGGTCACAGACTGGGCCGGGGGCGTTGACCCCCGGAATTCTCTCCAGGTAAACTCCAGGTATCCCTGCTGACTCTGGATTTGCTTTAGGCCAAATTATGTGGTGTTACTTTGTTTCATTAACACATTATCAGCCTCATTATCCATAGATCATTCAAAGGAAAGTTGTACAGACAATTCAGATATGTATTGCAGAGTTAGAGACTACAGTGGAAATCTGCTGTCTCACCGTATGCTGGGGGTCAACCTCCTCATCTCACTAGATACAGCATACAGTGCATACATTTCCCAGATAAAGCAGTCATTTACTATACAGTCTCTCCCACTTAACGACGGAATAGGGACCCAAGACACCATTGGTAAGTGAATTCGTCGCTAAACGAGGAGCACACTATACAGGTCTCCTCCACATTTGTCCAGTCTCTTAAACCTACCCAAGGTCCTATCGGACTAAACCTTTGGGGAGTTTCAAAATTTTGGTTGGATAAATACACGAGTGTTGTCTTTTTACTTGTTTACTGTTTCAGATGCATTCATCTTTACTAAATATTATTATTGGTATGATGAGTTCATATTCATTTGATATTGTGTGTGGGGGGGGCAAGATTTTGAAAAAAGTTACAGATTAAAAGAAGGAAATTTTATTAATTAAATAAGACTAAAATGAATGTAACGGACAAAATTAAGATTTATGGTGTCCTGAAATTGGTAAAAGTGTTCACTCATAACACCAGCGTAAGTGCACCAGCGATATTTACATTTTACAATTTGATGCCAAATTATGATTGTTTTTCAGTTTTTATTGTGTTTCATGTTTAGCACTATGTACACTAGTTTCTTATGATAGTAGATGTTTTCAAGGTGTTTTAGTACCTCAAACATGGGAAATGCATATCTCAACATTGTTCCACTAAAAATATTCAGTGGTCCTTTTAAGTTAACGATATTAATCAGTTCCAGAAGACATATCGTACCTCCAAACTGTTGTAACTCAAACCCCAAAATACATGGTTTTGTGGTAATTTGTTCCAAGGCTCCTGGAAATTTAACTTTTCCCCCCTACCTCGGACATGCACGCTTTCAGAAATAACTTCCAGGCACTGTATATCCCTTCATCTACTTCTCCTTATCCACAAACGACAGTCTTTCTATTTCTATGATACAGTGGTCCCTCAACTAACGAACTTAACCGTTCCAGGAGCTAGTTCTTAACACGAAAAGTTCGTAATTTGAAACCTTATTTCCCATAAGAAATAATGTAAATAAAATTAATCCATTTTCACCCAAAAATTTTCACCAAAAATTCATTTTTTTAAAGAATAAATACTATAGTTTTACATACAGAAAACAATGAGAAATAAATCTAAAGCACTAATTATAATGGACAAATGAACAGTTAATAAGTTTTACCTTTATTTAAGACTCTTGTTGGCGTATGAGAGAGTCAGGAGAGTTTGTTTGGAGGCAGGACAAGATAGCCCTTCAATATGACAATAATATCAACTACAGCTTATTTATCTGGCACAATTCATCTAATATGACATAATAAACAATATTAATAACATAGAAACATGATATAAACTCTAGAATGAATAAAACTTGTCATTACGAATCTGGAAGGACTGGTGGAATGTGTATTGATGTTATTGTTGGGTATAAGGAGGAGATTGTGGCAGAGTACGCTTCTCAGTGTCCCTATAATCTCAAACAACATTGTAGAAGTTGTTTTGTGTCGTCATTTTTATCGATTAATCCTTAACTTACTTAAGTAGTTTATTCAGGTATACACAAATCCAGTTATACATAGATTATCATACATAGCATGCATGTTTTAGAAAACCTAGGATAACCCAAAAAAGTCAAGACAGAGTGACTTATTTCCATTGCTACACTTTATCACTGGCTGGTGCTATAGCCTTTATCGACTTGTGAAGGTTCTTTGGACCCATGGTGACTTATTTCACAGTGACAATCACTGAACCAGCAATAAACCCAACAAAAGTATTGTGAATGTTTGAAAAAGCCCACCCACACAAGAACTGACGCTCCTATTCACTCAAATGCTACCCTAGAGGCAAGCCACCATATCACTGGTTGGCCAAGGCCCACGCATGCGCTGACTATAATACTAATAATACAGTGGAACCTTGGTTGTCGAACTTAATTTGTTCCAGATGTCGGTTCGACAACCAAACCAATTTTTCCCATTACAAAGGACCCTTGAATATCGGCAAATTTGAAAATCAGCCACTTTTTTCGCCAAAATATTGGCTTAATTTTCGTCCTTTGGCTTAAAAATTGGCGGTCATATGAAAGGCGTCCGAGCGGCCTCCCAACCACCGTGGGCACACAAACACCATTCAGCATCAGTCTGGTATTGTATCTTGGCGAGTGACAATCACCACGCATTCATACGATACATTTCTTAATATTTCATTCGTTTTAGTGCTTGCAACTGCTAAATAAGCCACCAAGGGCCCAAAGAAAGCTCCTAGTGCCAGCTCTTTGCTAAAGAAGGCGAGAAACACGATAGAATTCAGAAAGAACACACCAGACAGGGTACTTCCCACACCAGGCAGGGTACTTCCCCACACAAACCAGCCAGGGTACTTCCCACAAAACCAGCCAGGGTACTTCCCCCACAAACCAGCCAGGTACTTCCCCACAAACCAGCCAGGGTACTTCCCCACAAACCAGCCAGGGTCTTCACAAACCAGCAGGTACTTCCCCACAAACCAGCCAGGGTACTTCCCCACAAACCAGCCAGGGTACTTCCCCACAAACCAGCCAGGGTACTTCCCCACAAACCAGCCAGGGTACTTCCCCACCCACCACTAAAAACCAGGCAGGGTACGTACTTCCCCACACAAACCAGGCAGGGTACGTACTTCCCCACACAAACCAGGCAGGGTACTTCCCCACACAAACCAGCCAGGGTACTTCCCCACACCAAGCTCAAACAAATGTCTTATTTTAGGTTAAATGTCTAAATAAAAATTATTATTATTATTATTATTATTATAATATAGACATTTTCATTACTCCATCTATGATATTTTCTTCAAAATTATATAAGAAACACATTACATATCATATAGCATATAAAAATTGATACAATGTTTATATGCTATCGAGTGGTGAGTCGAGTGGAGAGTAAACATTACGTTTTCTCTGATGCAGCGTTAGACAAAACTGTAAATCTGGCGTCTGGTGCAGTAACCGCCCTTCATACGCGTTTGTTTACAATTCTCGGCATGAATTATTCATTACTACTCCCTTTGTTTATGATGGTATCTGAAAGTAGTTGTTAGAAACGATTAAACTCAGTGAACATGGTAATAATATGGCTGTGTAGTGTAATAATATGGCTGTGTAGTGAAGCCCCAGGTGGGGGCTACATACGTGTACCTACGTCTACAGGCTACCTACACTGAATTCCTACAAATAAATACTACACACACCTCTCCCTACATTAAGACTATAAATATTTTAAAGTAAGTAATGGATGTACTGTGGCAGTAAAAGACAATTAAGGGAAGTAACCCTGGAAAAGGACTTGGTACCTGAAGTCTATGGAAGGGATTCCCCTCAAACAATAGTAACTCTTCCATCCTCTACCCTCCTCCCCTCTTCCACACATCAACAACTCTTCAATAAAGGTAAGTGTCATGTTATTATTGTTTTATTCTTCATGTCTTATTGTTTTCTGTGTAGATAAATGTACATTTCATGTAAAAAAAAAAAATTTTTTTAATACTTTTGTGTGTCTGAAATGGATTAATTTGATTTACATTATTTTTTACGGGGAAATAGTTTTTAAAATAGTCAATTTTGAATTTCGGCAGACTCTCTGAAACAGATTAATGATGATTTTCAAGGGTCCACTGTATAATGTAAATGGTCCAGACCAAAAATGACAATATAATAATTTATTAGTAATAATGTACTAACTACTACATAAAACAATGTGTAAAATTATACAGCACACGGAAACTGTGAAAATGAATACTAAATGAAAATTTAACTGAAATACTGTACAGTAAATGAAAATTTAACCCTTTCATTATTGAGACCCGTGTTCACAAACTTGCTCTCAGTGTCAAAGAATTTTCAAGAGAAAAAAAAAATTATTTTTTCCTGTGAAATGATAATCTTTTCCCGATGGTAATGACACCAAAAGTATGAAATTTGATGGAAAACTTACAGAATTACGCACTTGCAAAGTTAGCGGTCTCTCGGTGATATTTACACAATGGCGATTTTGCCCAGTTTGAGCCCTATTTTTGGCCAATTCCATTGTTCCAGTAGACCAAACTAGTATCTATTTTGCTAGAACTCCTTTTGTTTTATCGATTGAGTAAAAGGAACCGCCCATTTACTGATTTCAACTACCCAATAAAGTGGTCAGAAATTGATAATTTGGCCAATTTCATACCCAATTCAAGGAAGGCCAATTTCAAAATAGGGTCCAGAATTAACAATGCAAATATTCCTAGCACTAAAATAACATTTTCTCTCTTTTTTTTTTTTTTTTTTTTTTTTTGTCACTTCTCCAGGCCCCTCTTATATTACGCTTGCTTTCCATTTTGAATTTTTATTCAAACAAAAAATAAAAGATTTACTGGTATGCATACTCATGCATTATTGTGAAAATGGTATAAATAATATCCGCGCATTTGTGAAAGCATATTAGACCCACCAGTTGACGTGTATTGGACGTGTGACCTGATTTGTTTACTCTTGAGCATGTGCAAAAATCAAATATTTCCGCTAATTTGAGCTCAATTTCAAGGTGCTTTTAGTCTGTAAACCATTCAGAATTATCTCTAGTTCTGTAATACATCTTCCATTCTATCAGATGATACCAAGAAACCGAGATGATACGACCATATGAAAATACAGTGGACCCTCGGTTTTCGTGTTTAATCTGTTCCAGAGGAATCGGCTAAAACTAAAATCGGCGAAAACTGAAACAATTTTCCCCATAAGAAATAATGTAAATTCAATTACATAATCCATTCCAGACACCCAGATGTGTTAAATTTTTTTTTTGGGGGGCCTTAAAGATAGATTTACATGCACAAAAGAATGAACATTCGACTTCACACTTACCTTTATTGAAGACTGATGTTGCTGGATGGAAGACAGGGAGGAGGGGAGAGGGAAGAGAGATTATTCTTTGGAAGGGAAATCCCCCTCCATAAGGACTCTAGGTACCAAGTCCTCATCTGGGGTCACTTCCCTTCTTTGTCTTTTACTGCCACTAGGACCAGCCTGAGAGTCACTGCACACCTGTGGCACTAAATATCTGTCCAGAGAGCTCTGTTGTTGGCATCTCTTTAACCCTTTGACTGTCGCAACCCTCAATCCTGAGTGCTCTCCTGTTGTCGCAAAATTAAAAAAAAATAAATAAATTATTTTTTCTTATGAAATGATAGAGAATCGTTTCCCGATAGTAAAGACACCAAAAGTTTGAAATTTGATTGAAAACTCACGGAATTACGCTCTCGCGAAGTTAGTGATCTCATCAATATATACGCATCGGCAATTTCGCCGACTTTGAGCCCTATTTTCGGTAAATTCCATTGTTCCAGTTGACCAAACTCATAGATATTTCTTTAGAACTCCATTTATTCTATCGATTGAGTACAAGAAACAACCAATTTATCGATTTCAACTACCCAATAAAGTGATCAGAAATTGGCAATTTGGCCAATTTCATGCAAAATAAAAAAGTTGTCAATTTCAAAATAGGGTCCAGAATAAACAATGCAGACATTCCTGGCACTAAAATAAGATGTTATCTGTTCATTAGTCACGTCTTTAGGCCCCTCTTATATTACTTTTGCTTTCTATTTTGATTTTTTATTCACATAAAAAATAGAAGATTTACAGTTATGCAGACTATTGCATTATTGTAAAAATAGTATAAATAATATCAGTGCACTTGTGAAAGAATATTAGACTCACCAATTGATGTGTATTGGACGTGTTGCGTGATTTGTTTACTCTTGAACATTTGCAAAAATCGAACATTTCTCCTATTTGAGCTCAATTTCAAGGTCGTTTTCATCATAAACCTAATCACAATCATCTATATTTCTATAGTATGTTGTCCATTCTATCAAATGAGACCATAAAAAAGAGAATACAACCATAAATACTATACGAAAATACACCTCAAAGTCGGCATTTTAATCCAAAAAAATGGTCGGAGTATTTTTTCTCTCATTATGTACTGCGTGCTGCAGGATTTTTTGTATACTGTGCACACTGACCACACAGACCCATTTTCTCATATGTGGGCCTACCAGCTTTCTCCCGTTTGATTTGAAGCCGCTAGAATTTAGGCGTATTGATACGTCCGAAACAGTGGCTCGTAAGACGTATATATACGACCGAAACAGTCAAAGGGTTAAAATGTCCCTAAAATGGGATAAGAGATTGTCATTGTACATGTTGCCTAGACGAATTGCAACATCTTTACCAGGGTGATGTTCCTCCACAAATGAATGCATCATAGTCCACATTGCACAAATCTACTTAATCTTTGAAGAAGGCACCTTACATCTCTCTTCCTCATTCATTGAAGCAATTTCCTGAGTTGTGGTTTGATGGTGTTGCAGCTCAAGCTCTTGCAGCTCTTCAGTGGTTAGATCTTCATTGTGGTCCTCCACCAACTCTCCACATCCTCTCCACTCACATCCATCTCCATGGAATTCCCCAGTGCCACAATACTTTCTACAACTTCCATAAGCTCCTCAGGGTCAGGCCCAAACCCTTCAAAATCCCTCTCTGGGACAGAATCTGGCCACAACTTTCTCCAAGCAGAGTTCATTGTTCTGGAAGTTACTCCCTGCCAAGCCTTATCTATAAGGCTTATGCACTGAAAGATATTGAAGTGATCCCTCCCGAACTCTCTTAAGGTCAATTCAGAGTCTGAGGTTATGTCAAAGCACCTTTGAAACATTGCTTTGGTGTACAGTTTTTTGAAGTTAGAAATGACCTGCTGGTCCATGGGCTGGATGAGAGGAGTGGTGTTAGGAGGCAAGAACTTCACTGTTACAAAACTGAATTCCTTAGACAATTGGTCTTCCAAGTCTCGAGGATGAGCAGGAGCATTGTCCATTACCAGGAGGCACTTAAGCCCCAATTTCTTTTCAGGAGGTAGTTCTTCACACTCTGGCCAAACACATGATTAAACCATTCCAGGAAAATTTCCCTCGTGACCCATGTCTTAGGGTTAGCCTTCCACATCACACACAATTTACTCTTGATGACACTGTTTTTCTTGAACACTCTGGGATTTTCAGAGTGATACATAAGTAAAGGCTTCAGTTTTAAATCCCCACTAGCATTACCACACAACAAGAGTGTTAGCCTGTCTTTCATTGGCTTGTGTCCTGGCAGTGCCTTTTCCTCCTGCGTGATGTAGGTCCTCCTTGGCATTTTCTTCCAAAAGAGGCCTGTTTTGTCAAAATTGAACACTTGTTGGAGTTGTAATTTTTCAGCCTTGAATTTTTCCCTTGAATTCACACACACATTTTTCAGCTGCACATTTGTCAGAACTTGCAGCTTCGCCATGCCTTAACACACTGTGTATGCCACTACGCTTCTTAACCCTTTAACTGTCCAAACGTAGATATACGTTTGTACGCGTACTGCTCCGAACGTAGATCAACGTTTTATTTTTCATTCCTTCAAATTTAGTGCAATAGGCCTGAGTCGCCTAGACATGAGAGAATGGGTCTGCGCCCTCAGTGTGCACAGTATTAAAAAAATCTGGGACCACTTAGTACCTTGTGGGAGCACTAGTTCAATTGAGTGCCAGCTGATGCAAATAATGTGGCAAACACCATGGATTCACTGATGTCATGTCGCATTAACACTCCCCTTATAAGAGGAAAGTAAAAATAGGTTCGATAAATACATGAGTGGCTGTGGGTGGGTGTGAGTTGGACCTGACTAGCTTGTGCTACTAGGTCTGATGCTGTGCTCCTTCCTTCAGAGGATGTGACCTGACTAGGTGGGTCATTGGTCTAAGCTGGGGGGTGACATGGACCTGCCTTGCATGGGCCAGTAGTCCTTCTGCAGTGTTCGTTCTTTTTTATGTTCTTATATATTCGGCAGGCTGGCTTTGGCTGTCTCTGGCTGTCTCTGTGTCTATATCTGTCTATATCTCTGTCTATATCTGTCTATATCTCTGTCTATATCTCTGTCTATATTTGTCTATCTATATATATCTCTGTATATGTCTATATCTGTCTATCTATATATATCTGTAATATCTCTCTCTCTCTCTCTCTCTCACATGTACACATAAGTACAGTTATTATACATAGTGTAAATTACCTAGGATAACCCAAAATTCCAGGCAAAGTCCTATACAATGCTTGTATATATAAGACATAATACGCATGATTGGCAAGTAATACGCCACACACTTACATACATGTATTTCAAATCCTACATTACTAACAAACATCAATATGTCTCTATTAAGGACACAACCTCATCAACAAGACCACTGGATACTGGGGTACCACAGGGAAGTGTCCTTGGTCCCCTGCTCTTCCTCTTATACATCAATGATCTTCCTAATGTATCACAACAACTTAATCCTATTCACTTTGCTGACGACACGACTTATGTCATCTCCCACCCTGATCTTGCGTCACTCAACATATTGTTAATCCTTTCAGGGTCCAAGAGGGGTCTCCGAAACTCGTTCTCAGGGTCCAAGAATTAAAAAAAAAAAAAAAATTCTTATGAAATGATAGAGAATCTTTTTCCGATCATAACGCCACAAAAATTATGAAATTTGATCGAAAACGAACGGAATTATGCTTTCGCTGAAGTTATCGGTATGGATGACATTTACGCATCGGCGATTTCGCCCACTTTGAGCCCTATTTTCGGCAAATTTCAATGTTTCAGTCTACTAAAATTATAGCTATTTCGCTAGAATTTCCATTTCTTCTATCGATTGAGTACAAAAACCCCTATTTGCCAATTACAACTACCCAAAATAGTGGTCGAAAATGGAAATTTTGGGCCCAAATTTTCACACAAATTTAAAACGGGGCCAATTTCAAAAAAAAGGTCCGGGGAAAAAAAAGGGGCGACATTCCTGGCACAAAAAATAACATCTTCTCTGTTCAGTAGTCATGTTTCCGGGCCCCCTTTTACATTACTTTTGCTTTTCATTTTAAATTTTTTATTCTCACAAAAAATAGAAGATTTACTTTATGTATAACACTGCATCATTGTAAAAAAGGTATAAATAATATCCCGAGCACTTTTTGCATGAATATTAGACTCGCCAGTTGATGTGTATTGGGCATGGGGTTTATTTGTTTACTCTTGAACATCGTCAAAAAACGGAAAATTTTCGTTACTTTTTAGCTCAATTTCAAAAGGGACTTGTCATTGTCAAACCAATTAAAATCATCTCTATTTCTGTAATATATCTTCAATTCTATCCTGATACCCAAAAAAACGAGAAAAAATCAATAAATACCATACGAAAAAAGACTGCAAAGTCGCTGTTTTAAACCAAAAACACGGTCAGTTGTTTTTTTCCCCTTTTGCCCGTGTGGTGCAGGAATTTTTTTTTTTTACTCGCACACTGACCCCACAGACACATTATATCACATCTAGGCCCAACAGCCTGTTTTGCTTGATTTCAGGGGAGGAAAATTTTGGCGTACTAATCGTCAAAAACCCCAAGGGGGGTAAGCTGTACTAGCAAAACCTGTAATTTTTTACATGATGGTAGGATTGCTGGGGTTTTTTCTGTCTCATAAACATGTAAAATATCAGGTACATCTTGCTACTTCTACTTACACTTAGGTCACACTACACATTCATGTACAAAACATATATATACACCCCTCTGGGTTTTTTTCTATTTTCTTACTGTTCCCTTTTTCTTTTTTCCTCTTATCTCCACGGGGAAATGGAACAGAATTCTTTTCCGTAAGCCAT
>WNWK01055737.1:0-11190 GCA_009830355.1 Cherax destructor
TAAATTTTACCAATTGAAATTTATGGAAAAGTAAGAAAATTTATATTTTTAAAGTTACTAAATTATCTAAAAAAGTTTACGAAAATTAAAATACATTAAATTTTAAAATTTAATAAAATCAATTTTATATTTTTAAAAATATTTAATATATTTAATATTTTTAAAAAAATATTAAAAATTTAAAAACAAATTTAAGAAAATGCTATATTTTAATATAAAATTAAAACTTAAAAAATGTTAAATCTTTTATTCATATTTCTTAAAATTATTTTTTTTAAAACTCATTTTAAAGTAAAATACTAAATTTTAATTTTTAATTTTTACTATGAAATTTATGAAAATAATTTTAAATTTTAAATTACTTAAATTTATCTAAAAAATAGTTTTCATAAAATCCTTAAAATGCTTAAATCGTCAAAAATGCAATAAAATCAAGTTTTATAGCATTTTTAATATTTATTAATTATTTACATATTTTAAAAATCCTATAAAATCTATAAAAATCAATATTTTTTAGAATATTTCATATTATTTTCGAAATATCATGAAACATTAAAACTCAGAAAAATTTTCAAAATCGATTTTATTGCATATTTCGACGTTTTAAGCGTTTGAGGTTTTCTGAAAACTCATTTTTAGCTAAAATACTTAGATTTTTACATTTAAAATAGAATTTCTAGCAATTGAAATTTATGAAAAGTAGCAAAATTTTATGATTTTTTAGAAGCTTATTATATTATATTTATCTAAAATAGTTTTAAAATCCTTAAAATCCTTAAATTGTCAAAAATAATAAAATAAGTTTATAGCATTTTTGAAATTAATTAAATATTTATATATTTTAAAATATCCATTAAAATTTAGAAATCAAATTTTTAAAATTTCAAATATTTTTCAGAAAAAACATTAAACTTAAAAATGTCTAAAATGCAAATATTTTAGCATATTTCGACTTTTAGAGCGGTTTAGTCTTTTTCAAAATATTTTTCAGCTAAAATCTTAATTTTCACACTTTTAAAAATTTCTGCAATTAAATTTATGAAAGTAAGAAATTTTATGATTTTCTTTTAGAAGCTTATTAATTATATTTATCTAAAAAATAGTTTTCAGAAAATCTTAAAATGCATTAAATCGTCAAAAAATGCAAAATCAAGTTTTATAGCATTTTTGAATGTTTATTAAATATTTACATATTTTTAAAAAATCCAATAAAAATCTATAAAAATCAATATTTTTATAGAATATTTATATTATTTTCGAAATATACATAAACATTAAAAGCTCAGAAAAATGTGTAAATCGTATTATTGATATTTCGACGTTTTAGAGCGGTTTGGTCCTTTTCTGGCAAAACTCATTTTCAGCTAAAATACTTAGATTTTCACATTTAAATAATTTCTACTGCAATTGAAATTTATGAAAATAAACAAAATTTTATGATTTTCTAGGAAGCTTACATAGTATATTTTATCTAAAAAATAGTTTTTAGAAATCCTTGAAAATGCCTTTCGTCAAAATGATAAATCATTTATAATTTTTATATTATAAATATTTACATATTTTAAAATCCATTAAAAATTTATAAAATCAATATATTTGAAATTTATATTTAAAATATAACTAAATCAAAAATGCTATTATGCATTTTGATTTAATTTATTTTTGAAAACTCATTTTAGCTAAAATACTTATTTCATTAATATTACCAATTATTATGAAAATAAGAATTTTATGATTTTCTTTTAAAATATTTTATCAAAAGTTTTCAAATCTTAAAATCCTAAATCGTCAAATCAAAAAATCAGTTTTATGCATTTTAATTTATTATTCATATTTTTAAAAATCCATAAAAATCTATAAAATCAATATTTTATAGAATATTTCATTTATTTTCGAAAATACATGAAACATAAAACTCAGAAAAATGTCTAAAATCGTATTTTATTGCATATTTCGACGTTTAGAGTTTGTCTTTCTAAACTCATTTTCAGCTAAATCTAGATTTTCCACTTTAATAATTTCATCATTAAATTTATGGAAAAGTAAGAAAATTTTATATTTTCTTTTAGAAGCTTACTATAGTTATTTATCTAAAAAATAGTTTTCAAAATCTAAAATGCCTTAATCGTCAAATGCAATAAAATCAAGTTTTATGCATTTTAATATTATATTATTTACATATTTTAAAATCCATTAAAATCTATAAAATCAATTTATAAATACTCATACAAAAGCTAAATGTAAATCGATTATGCATATCACGTTTAGTTTGGTTTGCAAATCTTTAGAAATCTTGATTCATTAAAATTGATTGGAAAGTGAAATTTATGATTTTCTTTAGAAGTACTATAGTATATTTATCTAAAATAGTTTTCAGAAACTTGAAATGAATGTAAAATGCAATAAATAAGTTTATACATTTTGAATATTTAATATTTACATATTTTAAATCCATAAAAATCTATAAAAATCAATATTTTTAGAATTTTATATTATTAATAACATTAATGATGCTAATGATTTTATCATTCGTTTAACGTTTTTTTTCTGGCATATTTGCTAAATCTAGATTTCACTTTAAATAAATTTCAATGTTATGAAATAAAAAATTTTATTTCTTTGGCAATATTTTATCTAAAAAAATGTTTTAAATCCTTAAAATGCCAAATCGTCAAATGCAATAAAATCAAGTTTATAGATTTTTAATATTATATATTTATATTTAAAAATCATAAATCTATAAAATCAATTTTAGAATATTTTATTATTTTCAAAATCATGAAACATAAAATCAGAAAAATTTAAAATCGTATTTTATGCATATTTCGACGTTTAGGCGGTTTGATGCTTTTCGCAAACTCATTTTCAGCTAAAATATTGTTTACACTAAATGATTTCTCATTAAATTATGGAAAAGTAACAAAATTTATATTTTCTTTTGAATTACTTTATATTTATCAAAATGTTCAAATCTGAAAATCTTAATCGTAAAATCAATAAAATCAGTTTATACATTTTTAATATTTATATTATATTTTTAAAATCATTAAAATCTATAAAAATAATATTTTTTAGAATTTCATATTATTTCAAAATCATAAACATAAACTCAGAAATTCTAAACTTTTATTGCATATTTCGACGTTTAGAGGTTTGGTGCTTTTCGCAAACTCATTTTCACTAAAATACTTGATTTTCACTTAAATAATTTCTGCATTATTATGGAAATAGCAATTTATGATTTTCTTGAGTTCTGTTTTTTATCTAAAAATAGTTTAAAATCCTAAATGTTAAATCGTCAAAAATGCAATAAAATCAAGTTTAAGATTTTTAATATTATAATATTACATATTTTTAAAAATCATAAAATTATAAAATCATATTTTTTAGAATTCATATTTTAATAAGAACATAAAATGAAATTAAATTTTCTTTTGCGTTTAAGTTGTCTGAACTCTTTATTAAATTTGATTTCATTTAAATATTTCGATTAAATTTGAAAAATTATTTTCGGACTTATATTTACAAAAATAGTTTTCAAAATCCTTTAAAATGCCTTAAATCGTCAAAAATGCAATAAAATCAAGTTTTATAGCATTTTTAATATTATACATGAAACATTAAAAGCTCAGAAAATGTCTAAAATCGATTTTATTGCATATTTCGACGTTTAGAGCTTTAGTTTTCTGCAAACTCATTTTCAGTAAAATATTAGATTTTCACACTTTTAAATAGAATTTCACTGCAATTGAAATTATGGAAAAGTAAAAAATTTATGATTTTCTTAGAAGCTACCATAGGTATATTTTATCTAAAAAGTTTCAGAAAACTTTAAAATCCTAAATCGTCAAAAATCAATAAAATCAAGTTTTATAGCATTTTAATATTTATATATTTACATATTTTAAAAATCATTAAAATCTAAAATCAATATTTTTAAAAATTTCATATTATTTTCGAAAATACATGAAACATAAAAGCTCAGAAAATGTAAAATCGATTTTATGCATATAAAAAAAAAAAAAAAAAAAAAAAAAAAAAAAAAAAAAAAAAAAAAAAAAAAAAAAAAAAAAAAAAAAAAAAAAAAAAAAAAAAAAAAAAAAAATTAGATTTTCACACTTTTAATAGAATTTCTATGCAATTGAAATTTATGGAAAAGTACAAAATTTTATGATTTTCTTAGAAGTACTATGATATTTTATAAAAATAGTTTTTGAAAACCTTGAAAATGCCTTAAATCGTCAAAATGCAAAATCAAGTTTTATAGTTAATTTTAAAAAAAAAAAAAAAAAAAAAAAAAAAAAAAAAAAAAAAAAAAAAAAAAAAAAAAAAAAAAAAAAAAAAAAAAAAAAAAAAAAAAAAAAAAAAAAAAAAAAAAAAAAAAAAAAAAAAAAAAAAAAAAAAAAAAAAAAAAAAAAAAAAAAAAAAAAAAAAAAAAAAAAAAAAAAAAAAAAAAAAAAAAAAAAAAAAAAAAAAAAAAAAAAAAAAAAAAAAAAAAAAAAAAAAAAAAAAAAAAAAAAAAAAAAAAAAAAAAAAAAAAAAAAAAAAAAAAAAAAAAAAAAAAAAAAAAAAAAAAAAAAAAAAAAAAAAAAAAAAAAAAAAAAAAAAAAAAAAAAAAAAAAAAAAAAAAAAAAAAAAAAAAAAAAAAAAAAAAAAAAAAAAAAAAAAAAAAAAAAAAAAAAAAAAAAAAAAAAAAAAAAAAAAAAAAAAAAAAAAAAAAAAAAAAAAAAAAAAAAAAAAAAAAAAAAAAAAAAAAAAAAAAAAAAAAAAAAAAAAAAAAAAAAAAAAAAAAAAAAAAAAAAAAAAAAAAAAAAAAAAAAAAAAAAAAAAAAAAAAAAAAAAAAAAAAAAAAAAAAAAAAAAAAAAAAAAAAAAAAAAAAAAAAAAAAAAAAAAAAAAAAAAAAAAAAAAAAAAAAAAAAAAAAAAAAAAAAAAAAAAAAAAAAAAAAAAAAAAAAAAAAAAAAAAAAAAAAAAAAAAAAAAAAAAAAAAAAAAAAAAAAAAAAAAAAAAAAAAAAAAAAAAAAAAAAAAAAAAAAAAAAAAAAAAAAAAAAAAAAAAAAAAAAAAAAAAAAAAAAAAAAAAAAAAAAAAAAAAAAAAAAAAAAAAAAAAAAAAAAAAAAAAAAAAAAAAAAAAAAAAAAAAAAAAAAAAAAAAAAAAAAAAAAAAAAAAAAAAAAAAAAAAAAAAAAAAAAAAAAAAAAAAAAAAAAAAAAAAAAAAAAAAAAAAAAAAAAAAAAAAAAAAAAAAAAAAAAAAAAAAAAAAAAAAAAAAAAAAAAAAAAAAAAAAAAAAAAAAAAAAAAAAAAAAAAAAAAAAAAAAAAAAAAAAAAAAAAAAAAAAAAAAAAAAAAAAAAAAAAAAAAAAAAAAAAAAAAAAAAAAAAAAAAAAAAAAAAAAAAATTTTTTTTTTTTTTTTTTTTTTTTTTTTTTTTTTTTTTTTTTTTTTTTTTTTTTTTTTTTTTTTTTTTTTTTTTTTTTTTTTTTTTTTTTTTTTTTTTTTTTTTTTTTTTTTTTTTTTTTTTTTTTTTTTTTTTTTTTTTTTTTTTTTTTTTTTTTTTTTTTTTTTTTTTTTTTTTTTTTTTTTTTTTTTTTTTTTTTTTTTTTTTTTTTTTTTTTTTTTTTTTTTTTTTTTTTTTTTTTTTTTTTTTTTTTTTTTTTTTTTTTTTTTTTTTTTTTTTTTTTTTTTTTTTTTTTTTTTTTTTTTTTTTTTTTTTTTTTTTTTTTTTTTTTTTTTTTTTTTTTTTTTTTTTTTTTTTTTTTTTTTTTTTTTTTTTTTTTTTTTTTTTTTTTTTTTTTTTTTTTTTTTTTTTTTTTTTTTTTTTTTTTTTTTTTTTTTTTTTTTTTTTTTTTTTTTTTTTTTTTTTTTTTTTTTTTTTTTTTTTTTTTTTTTTTTTTTTTTTTTTTTTTTTTTTTTTTTTTTTTTTTTTTTTTTTTTTTTTTTTTTTTTTTTTTTTTTTTTTTTTTTTTTTTTTTTTTTTTTTTTTTTTTTTTTTTTTTTTTTTTTTTTTTTTTTTTTTTTTTTTTTTTTTTTTTTTTTTTTTTTTTTTTTTTTTTTTTTTTTTTTTTTTTTTTTTTTTTTTTTTTTTTTTTTTTTTTTTTTTTTTTTTTTTTTTTTTTTTTTTTTTTTTTTTTTTTTTTTTTTTTTTTTTTTTTTTTTTTTTTTTTTTTTTTTTTTTTTTTTTTTTTTTTTTTTTTTTTTTTTTTTTTTTTTTTTTTTTTTTTTTTTTTTTTTTTTTTTTTTTTTTTTTTTTTTTTTTTTTTTTTTTTTTTTTTTTTTTTTTTTTTTTTTTTTTTTTTTTTTTTTTTTTTTTTTTTTTTTTTTTTTTTTTTTTTTTTTTTTTTTTTTTTTTTTTTTTTTTTTTTTTTTTTTTTTTTTTTTTTTTTTTTTTTTTTTTTTTTTTTTTTTTTTTTTTTTTTTTTTTTTTTTTTTTTTTTTTTTTTTTTTTTTTTTTTTTTTTTTTTTTTTTTTTTTTTTTTTTTTTTTTTTTTTTTTTTTTTTTTTTTTTTTTTTTTTTTTTTTAGCTAAAATTTAGATTTTCACACTTTTAAATAAATTTCTAATGCAATTGAAATTTATGGAAAAGTACAAAATTTTGATTCTTTAGACTTATCATAATATTTTTTCTAAAATATTTTTCATAATTTAAAATCTATCAAAATCAATAAAATCAATTTTATAGATTTTTTATTTAAAATATTTAACATAATTTTAAAAAATTAAAATTATAATATATTAATTTAGTTTTCAAATTTTTTCAAAATACTAAATTAAATTAGAAAATTCTAATTTTTTATGAAATATTTATTTTGATTTAGGTTTTTCTGGAAATTAATTAGTCAAAACTTGAATCCTTTAAAGAATTCAATAATAATTTATAAGAATATTTATATTTTCTTTAAACTTAATTTAAATATTTTATAAAAATATTTCTAAAAATCCTTGAAAATTAAATCAAAAATGCAATATCAAGTTTATAAGTTTTTTCTAAATTTATAAATATTTTTAACCTTTAAATTTAAAATCAATAATTTATAGAATATATTTTATTTTTAAATAAATTAAAAAGTTCAGAAAAATTTAAATCGTATTATAATATTTAGTTTTAATTTAGTTTTAAAACTCATTTTCAAAAATATAATTTAACATTTTAAATAGAATTTCTATAATTGAAATTATAATAACAAAATTTTAATTCTTAGAAATATATTTATCAAAATATTTCAAATAAGCTAAGTCAAGCTTTTATAGATTTAATTTTTTAATATTTAATATTTTATCAAACTTAAATAAATTTTATAATTTCAATTTTTGAAAATGAAAATAAAATGAAAATTTTCTTAAACTATTATTGATATTTATTAAGTTTTGATCTTTCTCAAATCATTTTACTAAAATATTAGATTTTAATTTTAATGATTTTAATAATTAAATTTATAAATAGCAAAATATATTTTTAGAATTTCTATATTTATTTACTAAAAATTAAAACTTGAAATGCTAATGTCAAAAATGCATATCAAGTTTAGCGTTTGATCTTTTCTGGCAAACTCATTTTCCCTAAAATTAGATTTTCACACTTTTAAATAGAATTTCTACTGCAATTAAATTTATGGAAAAGTAAGCAAAATTTAATGATTTTCTTTGGAAGCTAATCATGGTATATTTATCTAAAAATAAGTTTTCAGAAAATCCTTAATCCTTAAATCGTAATAATAAAATTAGTTATAATTTAATTTTAATTTAATATTTTAAAAATCATTAATCTATAAATCAATATTTAGAATATTTCATATTATTTTCGAAAATCTGAAACTAAACTCAGAAAAATCTAAATCGATTTTGTATTTCGACGTTACGTTTATTTCGAAATTCATTTATAAAAACCATTACATAAATAAATTTCGATAATGAAAGAAAATTATGTTTCTTGGCTTATCTGTATATTTATCTAAAATATTTTTCAAAATCCTAATCTAATCTCAAATTAAAATAAGTTTATAGCATTTAATATTTTATATTATTTTTAAATATAACTATAAAATCAATATTTTTTAGAATTTTATATATTTTCGAAAAATACTGAACATAATCAGAAAAATTAAATGTTTATTATTACGTTTAGTTGAGTGCTTTTCTGGCAAACTCATTTTCGCTAAATTTAGATTTTCACACTTTTAAATAGAATTTCTTGCATTGAAATTTATGGGAAAAGTAAGCAAAATTTATGATTTTCTTTAAGTACTATGTATATTTATCTAAAATAGTTTCAGAAAATCTTGAAAATGCCTTAAATCGTCAAAATGCAATAAATAAGTTATAGCATTTTAATATTTAATTATTTACTATTTTTAAAAAAAAATTAAAAATCAATATTTTTGAAAAATACATGAAACATAAAACTCAGAAAAATTGCTAAAATCGATTTTATGCATATTTCGACGTTTTGACGTTTGATGCTTTCTGCAAATTCATTTTGCTAAAATCTAATTTACACTTTTAAATAGAATTTCTAGCAATTGAAATTATGGAAAATAACAAATTTATGATTTTCTTTTAGGACTTACAGTATTTTATCTAAAAATAGTTTTCAAAAACTAATCTAAATCGTCAAATCAATAAAATCAGTTATAATTTTAATATTTATTATTATTTATATTTTTAAAAATCCCTTAAATCTATAAAATCAATATTTTTAGAATATTTCATATTATTTTCGAAAATCATGAAACATTAAAAGCTCAGAAAATTCTAAAATCTATTTTATTGCATATTTCGACGTTAGAGCGTTTAGTCTTTTCTGGCAAAACTCATTTAGCTAAAATACTTAGATTTTACATTTAAATAAATTTCAGCAATTGAAATTTATGGAAAATAAGAAAATTTATGATTTTCTTTAGGAAGCTTACTCATGTATTTTATCTAAAAATAGTTTTAGAAAATCTTAAAATGTAAATCTCAAAAATGCAATAAAATCATTTTATGCATTTAATTTATATTTATATTTTAAAATCCATAAAAATCTTAAAAATCAATATTTTAGATATTTCATATTATTTCGAAAATACATGAAACATTAACTCAGAAAATGCAAAATCTATTTTGATTTTCGACAAGTTGATGTTTTCGAAACTCATTTCAGCTAAAAACTTAGATTTTCAATTTAAATAAATTCACTGATTGAAATTTATGGGAAAAGTAAGCAATTATGATTTTCTTAGGAAGCTTACTATAGGTATATTTATCTAAAAATAGTTTTAAAATCTAAATGCTTAATCGTCAAAATGCAATAAATCAAGTTTATACATTTTAATATTTATAATTATTTCATATTTTTAAAAATCATTAAAATCTATAAAATCAATATTTTATAGAATATTTCATATTATTTTCGAAATACATGAAACATTAAAAGCTCAGAAAATTGTAAAATCGTATTTTATTGCATATTTCGACGTTTAGAGCGTTTGTGCTTTTCTTCAGAACTCATTTTAATAGAATTTCATCAATTGAAATTTATGGAAATACAAAATTTATGATTTTCTTTTAGGAAGCTTACTATAGGTATATTTATCTAAAAATAGTTTTCAGAAAATCTTGAAAATCCTTAAATCGTCAAATCAATAAAATAAGTTTTATAGCATTTTAATATTTATTATTATTACATATTTTAAAAATCCATTAAAATCTATAAAAATCAATATTTTTAGAATATTTATATTATTTCGAAAATATGCATAAACTAGAAAATGTGCAAAATCGATTTTATTGCATATTTGACGTTTAGAGCGGTTTGATGTTCTAAAATCATTATAAATACTTAATTTTCACACTTTAAATAAATTTCTGCAATTGATTTATGGGAAAGTACAAATTTTTGATTTTCTTTAAATAAAATATTTTATCTAAAATAGTTTCAAAATCCTAATCTAATCGTCAAATATAAAATCAAGTTTTAGATTTTAATATTTATTTATTTAATATTTTTAAAAATCCCATTAAAAATCTATAAAATCATATTTTATAGAATATTTCATATTATTTTCGAAAATACATGAACAAAAGCTCAGAAAATTGCTAAAATGTATTTTATTGCATATTTCGACGTTAGGGTTGAGTGCTTTTCTGCAACTCATTCAGCTAAAATACTTAGATTTTACACTTTTAAATAGATTTCTACTGCATGAAATTTATGGAAAAGTAAGCAAATTTTATATTTTCTTTTAGGAGTATAATAATTTACAAAAATAGTTTCAAATCTTGAAAATGCCTTAAATCGTCAAATCAATAAAATCAAGTTTATAGATTTTAATATTTATTAATATTTAATTTTAAAATCCATTAAAATTATAAAAATCAATATTTTAGAATATTTCATATTATTTCAAATATATGAACATAAAGCTCAGAAAATTCTAAATCGATTTGCATATTTCGACTTAAGTTTAGTTCTTCTGCAAAACTCATTTTCAGCTAAAACAGATTTTCACACTTAAATGAATTTACTCAATTAATTTATGGGAAATAGAAAATTATGATTTCTTTTAGGAGCACTAAGTATATTTTATCTAAAATAGTTTTCAGAAATCCTTAAAATCCTTAATCGTCAAAATGCAATAAAATCAGTTGATTTTTAATATTATTAATATTTATATTTTTAAAAATCCATTAAAAATTATAAAAATCAATATTTGAATATTTCATATTATTTTCGAAATCAAAATTAAGCTCAGAAATTCAAAATCTTTTGTATTTGACGTTGAGTGCTTTTCTGGCAAAACTCATTTTTCAGCTAAAATACTTAGATTTTCACACTTTTAAATAGAATTTCTACTGCAATTGAAATTTATGGGAAAAGTAAGCAAAATTTAATGATTTTCTTTAGGAAGCTTAACTCATAGGTATATTTTATCTAAAAAATAGTTTTCGAAATCCTTGAAAATGCCTTAAATCGTCAAAAATGCAATAAAATCAAGTTTATAGCATTTTGAATATTTATTAATTATTTACATATTTTTAAAAATCATTAAAAATCTATAAAAATCAATATTTTTAAGAATATTTCATATTATTTTCGAAAATACATGAAACATTAAAAAGCTCAGAAAAATGTGCTAAAATCGTATTTTATTGCATATTTCGACGTTTTAGAGCGTTTGAGTGCTTTTCTGGCAAAACTCATTTTTCAGCTAAAA
>WNWK01055738.1:0-11190 GCA_009830355.1 Cherax destructor
GAAAGGGGGAAACAGCGGGAATTGACGGAATCATGACAGAAATGTTAAAAGCGGGGGGGGATATGGCTGGAGGGTTGGTTTTTTGTTTAATAAATGTATGAAAGAGGGAAGGAAGGGGATTCAGAGATGTATAGTTTTTTATAAAAAGGGGAAGGGGGATAAAAGAGAGGTAAAAATTAGGGGGGAAAAGTTTATGAGTATACCAGGTAAAGTGTATGGCAGGGTTATTATTAAAGAATTAGAGGTAAGAAGAGTAGGATTGCAGATGAGCAAGGAGGCTTTAGAGTGGGTAGGGAGGAGATCAAGTGTTTACAGTAACCCTATATGTGAACAGTATTTAGATAAAGGTAGAAAATTTTTTTATTGCATTTATGGATTTAGAAAAGGCATATGATAGAGTGGATAGGGGCAAGGGCAAATGTTAATTATGGAATAGGTAGTAATTACGAAGGCTGTAAAGAGTTTTTATGAGGAAGGGGTCAGGTTAGGGTGTGTAGGAGAGGGGAGATTACCCCGGTAAAAGAGGTCTTAGACAGGGATGTGAATGCCCATGGTTGTTTAATATATTTATAGAGGGGTTGAAAAAGAAGTAAATGCTGGGTTTGGGGGAGGGGGGGGTTAAAATTAGGGAGAATTTGAAAGGGAGTTGACACAGTTTTTTTTGATATTGGTTTGGGGGAGATTCTAAAGAAAAGTTGCAAAGGTTAGTGGACGAGTTTGGAGGGTAAAGGTAGAAATTAAAAATGAACATAGATAAGAGAAGGTGATGAGGGTATCAAACGATTTAAATAAAGAAAATTGGATATCACATTGGAGAGGGGATTATGGGAAAAATGTTTGATAGGGAGTTGACTTCAGCGGAGGGTTTATGAAGGATATTAACCAAGAATTGATGAAGGAAAAAGGTGAGGGGCATTGAGGATCTGTGGAGACAAAAACGTTATCCATGGAGGCAAAGAAGGGAATGTAAAAGTTGTGGACCAATACCTTTTATGGGTGTGAAATGGGTTCAAATGCGCAGCGAGGAGGAGGCTGAGGCGTGGGATGTCCTGCAAGGGCAATGTGTGGTTTTTAGAAAATTCGAATTGGAAATTGGGAAGGGGGGGGTTACTAAAAGTATTTGTCAGAGGGCTGAAGAGGGGGTTGAGGTGGTTTTCATTTAGAGGGAATGGATAAAAAGAAGACTTGGGAGCGTATAAACTGTAGGGGAAGGAAGGCGGGGGGGGGTCGTCCTAGAAAAGGTTGGGGGAAGGGGAAAGGAGGTTTTGTGGGCGAGGGGTTGGGGTTTTCCGAAGCATGTGTGAGCGTGTTAGATAGGGTGAATGGAGACGAAGGGTTTTTTTGGGCATGACGATCTGTTTGGGGTGAGCAAGGAAATTTGTGAAGGGATTCGGGGAAAAACCAAAGATTTATTTATTGAGTCCTGAAATGGGAATACAATGCCTGCACTTTAAAGGAGGGGTCTGAGATAGTGACAGTGGGGGGACTTTTCCCGCGTATCTGAGCCCTCTGCAAAGACAGGATTATGTAGAGTGTGGGAAATGTTGAATGATGATGAAAGTATTTTCTTTTGGGGATTTTTTTTTTTTTTGGGTCACCCTGCCTCGGTGGGAGACGGCCGACGTTGAAAAAAAAAAAAAAAAAAATATATATATATATATATATATATATATATATATATATATATATATATATATATATATATATATATATATATATATATATATATAATATAAATATATACGAAATGAAAATAGTGAAATCCCACGCGTTTTCGTGATTTCATCAAGGAATAGAAATGGTAGGAAAACAGATTAGCAATGCTGAGTCTTCTCTTCTATTATTTTTACTATCTCTGATAATGTGAGAAATCACGAAAGAGCTTGGAATTTCTTTTTTTTTTTCAGGGGTTTAAATTTTTACGTATAAATATAAATGTACGTGCAAGGTATATGTATGTGAGGTTAGATATCTTATGACATCCATTTTCTTTTTCTTCATCCCATTTTCTTGCGACTGCCTCCCATGGTTAATTTATTTTGCCCCGCTCGTATAAATCCCATTTTCTCCCGTGTATAGCATAGTCTATTCTTTAAAGGTAACAACAAAAGTTATAGCAACTCCAGGTATGTGAAGAAACCTTGAAGCTCCCATAGCGACGAACCCCTTCAAAACTTGACGATATCCCGCCCCCCTAAAATCTCCCCGCCGACTGATTTACACCTTGTATGAACCCACCCCGCAATTATCAACATAATAGGGTGCAACATTGCAATTTATCCATTTTTTTTGAAAAAATTTTACTTCCTCCCTCCCTTCCCCCTTTTTTTTCCTGTTCTTCCTTTTACCCCCAGGCAGCCCAACCACCCAGTGAGTTTTAACTTCCCCCTTTCTTTTTTCTTCCCCATTCCCCCTTTTCATTGCCCCCACTCCCTGTCTCTGTTTTCCCCCTTTGTCTCCTGTTCTTCCCTCCGTCTCTTGTGCCTCCTCCTCCGTCCCCCCCGTCTGTGTTGACTCCGTCTGTTTGTGAAGCTGAGATGAAGCAGCATTTTTAAGGTTTGTTTACACTATCATTTTACCCAGTTTGTGTCTGAAACTAATATTGAAGATTTTCCTTTTAATCCTCGTCTACCTCGTTTATATTTGGGTTTTTTAAAATTTTTTATCTCCAGGACCAATTTTTCTAACTTGGGTGGAAAGGTTAAGAGCAAAGTATATCGAGACTCCAGTTTTTTGCCCGTGTTACTTAAGTCATTTTGAGTTTAACAGACCGTGTTGTGAGGAACGGGTCACGTGGAGGACTATAAATTGCCCAGAAGCTTTGAAATAAAATGAAGCTGCCTTTGTATGACGTCACACCTTCAGGCCATAAGACTGAAATTTGTTGTGGAAATGAAAGGGAGGAGGAAAGTGGAGAGGGAGACGACGTGGAACGGAAGCAAAATAGGGGGATGGAGAGGTGATTGAAGATGTGACAGTTTGTTGGTGGAAGGGGGAGAGGGGAGTTAGAGGAGGGGGTCAAATTCTTTAGGAATGGTGGAGTGGAGTTGGTGAAAGTGAAGGTTAAGCGAGACCAAGGAGAGACAGGAGCCAAATAACAGGAATATTCAGTAGGCCTACTGCCTATGCTAGGTCGGTCATCTTTACACCTAACCATTCTTATTCATATCTCTCTGTCTATCTTCAAATTAAATGAGACTCTTAAGATGACATTAGAGTAACAAATTGCGTAGCGACTATTTGGGACAGAACCAGCAACCTCACTCAAGACAATAAGACCACTACTGTACCAGCGACTTAACAAAGGACAAGACCACTACTGTACCGACGAGGTTCATCTTCCACGAGCACATTTCAGTCATAACCCCTCCCATCCTCCCTCCTCATTCTGTATCTTCAAGGAGTTTTAATTCAGTACTCATAATTTTGTTTGAAGGAAATATTAAAATATGTTTCAAGCTCATTTGTTAGCTTCATAATATGGAGACCAGACCAACAATATACACAACTGCCGCATAATTTTGGGACTTCTGTAACTTACATATGTTTCAAAAGAATCCAAGAAAACTATTAGATGCATTCATGCCTCAAGAGTTGGAAAAGATATGTTGAAAGAATAAGAACTATTAGGAAGCACCAGGAAAATATAACTTATACCTGAACGCAAGCAGAGAAGTATGTAAGCTTTTTCTGTAATAATATGTTCAAAAGAATGGAAAGGAAAGACCAGCATTCGTGCCAGAGTGCGAAACATTATGGCTTCTCACTTCGTATTTAGTAATAATGGTAGAATTACTTAAATGTTAGGTAAATGAACACAGATGGGTACTGATGTGACATTTACTGTGGTAACGTTTCGCTCTCCAGGAGCTTTGTCAAGCCGTTACTCAACGGCTTGACAGAGATCCAGAGAGCGAAGCTTTACCTCAGTAAAATGTCACATTAGCTGGATCTATGTCCATTTACCTAACTTCATATTCATATATATCAGGTAATATTATAGCGCTGAATGGTTTCCAAGTTGTCAACCAACTTAATGCCATTCATGACATTTTCGTAATATAGTGTCAGTGTCTACTTCAACCCTCATCAAGTGTTACGAGAGCCCAGAGCCAACAGTTTGCCAAACCAACATGGCAATACATTTGAAGTGTAGCTAACACATCTGTATCTTGTAAACTTTATTTTGAAATTAACTGAACTATAAACTGGGACTTGCTAACAAGAGGCGGAGTTTGTGTAACCATTTGCCCGATTTAGCACGGGAATATATCTGACTGTAAACAACAAAATGTAGCTATATTATTAATCTCAAGCGACAATAACTCTCCTGCTAGAACATCCGGATTCACCGTGTCTACGAAGTTACTTTTAAATAACAAAGAAAAACAGGCGCAAAGTCCCCAAGGGTTATACAGCTCATCTCTTCTCTCTGTCCAGTTAAAACCTCCTGGACGTAGCGTCTCTTGACTATCCTCCAACTAATCTATTTCACCACCTAACCTCTAACTTATGTTAGTAAAATCATCGGAGGTTATAACCCTGATAGAACCAATGTAAAGATTTCGTTTTTTTTAAAACAGAATCTAACGAGATAGAAAAGCATGCAATGAATAACTTGAAATATCGTGAGTTACGATTGGTATCTTGATAAATTCAAGATGGCCGACATAAATGAAGGCTTTACTAAATTAATATCGGTCAGTCATTTATTGACCGTTTGACTTCAAATTAGGTTAAAGCATTTCGTAATATATTATATTTCTTGTTTTAATAAATAGCAGTTTTAATAAATGCAAAAATCCACAAGATCTTGTTCCATAAAGTGGCATCTAAACAGTTTGAGTTTTAATAATTAGCTCCAGGCATGTATTTCAAACTACTGCCTATATTCGTCTTTTATAATATATATCATCATAGTGTTACAACCGATAATGGAGTTAGAGTACGCAATCCTTCGGGCATTCTGTTTTTTGTTAATGTCGACAATATTGAAAATATTCTCGATATCAATATTAATTCAGAGCGTATTTCTGTTTCACCCTATGACCTCGAGATCAGTATAGCGAGAACACGTGTTGGCTACAACGACGTCGACCACCGCATGTATCCTTGCATCCATGTGGAAAGTGCTTAACACACTTAAGGAGCCTGCATCCGCCTCTGCTTGACACACTTCTGTGTCAGATCCTTCAAAGCTGGCAAACAATTTTTTCAGTCGTAATTTGTTGTTTGAGATACATAAGCACTTTGCTTTTAACTGCTGTCACCACCATCTTGACGTCGAAGGTAACACCGAAATTTTCTTATTTGCTTCTGCCCCTTTCAAAGTTGTTTCTTGATGCTGCTGAAGAACTCTTGGCTCAAATAATTGGAGCTACCGTTTCCTTCACATCAAACCTCATTATCTCCCAAGGTTACCGGAGCATTGCATGACCCCACGGGTTTTGTTTTTTCTGCAGGGGTACTGTTACAGCTATAATACACTTCTGCTTTTCTGTATTGTGCATCTGTTTAAATGAAACCCTATGAGTGTTGAAGCTGTGTAGTGAATAATCACACAATTTAAGAACCATTTGCTTCTTTTTTTCTTGTTCCTAGTGGTGTCCAGGACTGGGGGTTCGAACTCAATTCTAAAATCATTGACCCATCTTTGACACCTGAAACACTGTAATGGGTTCCCCCAGAACAGTGGCCACCCAGGGACCACCATGGCCTGGTCACCTTATATTAGCTTTGGCTGTTCCCAATACAGGACTTACGCCATTACGTCTCCATGAGCTGTAAGAGTTTTTATTATCTTTTCACCAATAAACTTCACTTACTATTGTCACTGGTGAACGTTATATTATGAATGCTAATTCATCAACTCATCGGAGTTAATATAGTTTGTTTAACCAGAGTTAATGTATGCTGTGACTGTATTATACAAGCTGGTGGCTGAAAGGAAGGTGCTGTGACTGTATTATACAAGCAGTGTGGCTGAAGGAAGGTGCTGTGACTATTATCCAAGCAGGTGGCTGAAGGGAAGGTGCTGTGACTGTTATACAAGCAGGTGACTGAAGGGAAACATTCTGAATCATCTGGAAGGGAGTGACAAATTATGATACATTATATTTGTAAGGGTTCTTGTGTAGGTTGATACACTTGGTGTATCAGATTCTTTTTTTGTATCTTGACAATGTTGTGCTGCGGCTCTCTAAGAGTCGGACGCCGGGTTGTAGTTAGTTATAAGTGTTCTGTATATATGGAATGCACAGTAGTCGGTGTCAGCATTGTATCTTCATTAAGTCGAGACTTGTCAATAACGGAGTGTGTGTTGTCTGGAACCTGAATGGGTAATTATTTTAATTGCTGATGGGTGCTGCATGCAAAGAGTGTTTTAATCTTTATTCGGAGCATGTTAAACACACCCACATAGGCTCCTCCAACCAGCAACCTTTTGTTAAGGTTTGGTGATGGGGCCTACCTATATCAACGACTCTGTTCAGCCAATTAAATGCGAGTTTAACAATGACAAAGGTGATGTGGAAACCACTCGCAGTTTGTCATTGGAATTCGCATAGAGTTGGTTATGGAAAGTTGTCTGTCTTTTTTGCTGCTTTTTACTAGACAACCGTGGCGTGCACTAAATACTACTCCTTTGTTATAGTGTAAAAAATTTTAAAGCCCTTTGTTATATTGGTGAAGGAAAAGACAAAAGTCTGATATTAATCAGATTGTTGGTAAGGAAATACAAATTCTAAGCCCCCTTTTTACACTCAGGATAACGGGCCATTAAACCCTGAGGTTGTAAAATGGGTAACAATGATTTATTGCGTAGACCCCTCCACAGGATACAATGAGTGAGATAATGATTGATGAGTCACACAGTGGGGAATGTTTTTTGGGAACAAAAATAATTTTTTGGCAGAATGATCAGAGTTTCGACTTTGTTCAGGTTTGGTTTCGGGGAACCAAGAATTTTCTCCTCGTCTTGCCCTTCTGCCCCCCCTCTGGTATATTTCTGGTTTCTTTTTCGCGCTTTGGTATGACTAATTAATGGTCCAAGTCATTTTTTCTATGGGGGGTTTTTCGAAACAGGCATGAAATCGGAATTTGATTATCTGTCTCGCTCCACGATCACCGGTAAGCCAACGGAAGGCCTCGATCAGAGGGTCAAAGCTTCCCGCGGGGCACATGATTAAGACCGGTCAAGAAACACTGTCCTTGTTTCCTGACAAACATACCTAACCTAACATTATACAAGAACCAGAAAGATACCTGGCGGAGAGCAGAAAGTACCTGTCTACTACCACCCAGCCGTTTAACCCAGGAATGAAACAAGTCATCTAATTACTAACCAATTTTACGGCAAAGAACACTATTTATAGAGTTTTACGATAATTGTTATTTAAACTATTTTTTAAATTAAATAAGTATTTTAAAAGCAAAATTTGTCAAGAGACGAACATTTACAAACAATGTAATAATATTTAAAAATTACGACAAAATGTTAGTAAAGGCACATTGAACTTTAATTTACATTTTATTGTGGCCCCAACTTTTGCCTTTCTCCGGGAGCTTTCAAAAAATCCTTTTCAATTGTGTCCTTACTTAACATTTACAAACAAACACACCTACGAACAACACCAATAAATATGCATAAAGCTTATGCAGAATGTTTTAATTAATTTTTCTTCTGCTATCAAATTTTGGCAAAAAAAATACACAATGAAACTTTTGGAGTCTAAGGGGAAAATCAGCGTCACATCTTTGGTAGAAACCCTCTGTGACGCTGTTACCTGTCACAGAACAATTACTCTCAGATACCTTCCTCTGTGACGCTGTTCTGTGCTACACAGGCTTTGGGCCATGAGGGTGGGGAAAAGAAGACTAAAACGTCACAATACCGTGACTGCAACAATATCCCAAAAACACATGGGAGAATGAAACTTATGACTACGTTTCGGTCCAACCTGAGATTAAAAGTCCCAAGAAGGGCGAAGGGGAAAGGGGAATAATAGAGGGGGGCGGGGCCGGGAGTAGCGGAACGAGAAGAGGAAACAGAAATATTCAGAATCACAACAAAGTAAAGAAAAAAAGGGTTTGACTCAAGAAATCTTAATGATACGATTTAACAAACCACGGATGGATGGGGGGTTTAACTCGGCTTGTGAATCGTAAGACCCAGCTGGCCCAGTGGGGTAACCGCCAGCTGGCCCCGTGCTAACACGCCGGTCTTGTTTACGATTCACCAGCCCGAGTTTTAAACCCCACCCGTACCGTGGTTTAGAGAAAGGTTTCATTGTTAACAGAACAGTTCCAGACAGTAGTGATGCGTCGAACAACAGGTGAACTCTTCCAGAAAAGTAAACAGTTTCTTTGTAATGTAAAAAAAGAAAGTGTTCATTGAATAAGAATAATAGAATAACGGTAATTGAGTGCTGGAACGAACAAAGTTAATCATAAGAGTATTTGTAGCCCAAGTGTTAGAAAGACCAACTAAAGTGAAACTACAGTAAGAAATTGTTTTGCATTGGCGTACATTAGTCTAAAACTATGTATTACTAAACTAAAATGAAGAGCTTTCTCTGTTGCTGTTATTAAACCCGCTTCTCCTGTTGTTCCTACTACGCTGATGTCTATGCTGATTTTGTTACTTTGTTGCTCCGCTACGCTGGTGCTGTTACTGTGTGGTGTGTTATTTTCAGGGCCTTTTTAGCTAAAGGGGGAGGAGAGGAGAGTTGGGTTGCTGCCTCCTGTTTTTTTTACCTGCTATTTACCATGTCATTCTCTTTTTTTGCTTTTAAGGGATGGGAAGGTGATTGAGGAAGAGGAACCTCCGGTGTGTGGGAGAATAGGAAAGGGGGGGTAGAAAAAATGAGAAAAGGGGCTTGATGACTGGGAGTTCCCGTGTGTGAAGAGCACCGATATGGAGGTCTGAGAGCCTTCACATAAGGGGTTTTCACACCAACTCCAAGACTGGGGGGACTGATTAATTACTTCTGTTTATAGTTCTACTGTATTCAAATTATGTCCTAGAATTTGTATTGATAAAGCCACTGGATGGCGAAACGTCTACAATAAAGATACCCAGATGTTGCAGATGTGTCTTAATTTCATCTTGTCATTATGCCATTTCCTGTACAAGATAAAGATAGTCCTCTGATATTCCTTTGGTGAGTTCCGAGAGTTTTCTACTCCTAAATTCCGGCCTTTGGGCGGGTTTGTCTGGTGCTTGCCTGAATCAGGCAGGCTGTTCCCAGGTGGCCTGCTGACCCACGTATCCGTCACAGCCACCTGGTGAAGATTCTTGTGCAGTTTCTTCTTAAAGACTTTATTTATAAAAGAATTATTTACAATTTGTACAGAAAGGGATATTATTGACAGATTTATAGAAAGCCCGGGTTACGCAGGACATAGCCAGGAAATCTGCAATTGACGGATTTTTTACGGGGGGATACCGAAGGGGTGGGGGAGGGACATGAACGTATTAAAGATTTCATAATAGAGAGGAAGAGGGAGGAATACTTGCACGGGATTAAGGGACAATGATATGTGGAGCGTGAGAGATGTTTGAATAATGGAAAGGCAGGGGGATGGTCTGATTGGGTTGGGTTAAGAGGGGCAAGTTGAAGGGAAAAAAATGGTAGGTTGGGAGGTGGTTGGGATGGAAAGGGGTCTCGACAGGGTGCCCTCGTCGCAGACCCTTTTTCGCTTGCTTACAGGATCCGTTTTACAGATTATGGGGATAAGGGGTTGGGGGAAGGGTGGGGATTAGAAAGGGTGGGATATGTAGACACGACGGTGTTAGTGTGTCACGAGGTGGGGTTTTAACATAGGGAAACACTTAGTCTTTCAGTGCTACTTTAGAGGGTCAATGGAGCTAAACCAATTGTTGGAGGTAGGCCTTGGGTGGGGGGGGTTGGGTAGCAGGTATGGGGGAAAATTGTGGAAGAGTGAAAATATGGGATTGTTTAAGAGGGACAGGGATGAGGCGGAGAGGGAATTGAGGGAAAGAGTTAAAAGGGGACGGGGTTGAATAGTTTGGGGCGGGAGTTAACGGGCGAGGGTTTTCGTTAATAACATGATAATAGTAAGATATGGTATATTCAACATTTTTCCCCTTTTTTGGGGATGTTAAAGAATTGGGGACAGGGATTTAAGTTTATTTGGGCACTGGTAGACATTGGCTGGAAAGAAGTTAGAAAAGGGAATTTCTGGGGGTTTGGGTTTAATATGGCTGGGGGGATTGTTGTGTATGTATGTGAAACGTTGTGTGGTAAGGAGGGGTTGGGGGGAGGGAGGCGGGGTAAGGGGTGCTGGAAGTAGGGAGTGGTGGGGTGTGAGGAACTGGGGGTGAATTGGGCGGTGCTTGTTGGTTAAGTGAGCCCACAAAGGTTGAGTGTGGAGAAAGAGGTTTGGTGCTGGGGAGGAGACGGTGGAAGGTGAGGCGGTTTATCCAGTATATGACTGGAAGGGGATATGGAAGGGGTTCAGGGATCTGAGGTTCCGCGAGGACGACTGATGTTTCGGTTTTTAGGGGGGTGGTCCGGGAGAATTTTTCCCTTGGGGTTTAATAAAGACGGGAAATTAAAGGTTTTTTGGGTGGGGCTGAGAATTTTGTGAAACCTGGGGGGGTTGAGGTGGGGGGAGGGGTTTTAAAGGTTTGGGGGGGTATCCCTTTTTCGGGGGATTACTGGGGTTTGGGGGGTTTGACATAGGGTAAAAGGGTTACTGTATGTAGGTGGACTTCGGGGCATGTCGGGAAATTAAGGACATGAGTTAAGGGGAAAGGGTGGGGCTGGGAGTTATCGCACTATTTAGGGAACTTTAATATAGGGGGGGAGTGGATTCGAGCTTTCAGAACAAAATTTTTTGGTTTGGTGGGAAGATAGGAAAAAGGGTTAAGAGGCACTGTGGGCATGGGGGTGGGTGGGGAACATACGAATAGGAATAGGGGGAATTAAGGAGGGGGGGGGATGAATCACATTGGGGGGGCCTGACTGTCAATTTATAGGTTTGAATTTTGGGGAGTGAATTGAGGTTTTGGGGGTTTGAAGGGGGGGGAGTAAGGGGTTTTAGGGGGGTTTTGGGGGATCCTGGGACGGGGACAGGGAGGGTTGGGGTTTTGGGGAAGTGGTTGAAATGTTGGGGATACTTAGTACAAGATGGACTGAAACAAGGCGTAGTTCCGGGGGGTTTAAA
>WNWK01055739.1:0-11190 GCA_009830355.1 Cherax destructor
AGTCAGTCGTTTCAGTCAGTCAAGTCAGTCAGTCAGTCAAGTCAGTCAGTCAAGTCATTCAGTCAGTCAGTCAAGTCAGTCAGTCAGTCATTCAGTCAGTCAAGTCAGTCACTCATTCAGTCACGTCAGTCAGTCAGTCAAGTCAGTCAGTCAGTCACACAAACTTATGTTTACATCTTTTTATGTGTACAAAGTAACACTTCATTACGGCCCACGGTTATGTCTTGTCTAATATCTTTGTTTTCTTCGTTAATTCAAGATCAAAACACAATTCACTCTCTCTTATTCTTCACAAACACAGCTGGCTTGTAGCCAGGACTTCTTGACGCGTATGAAAGTATGTCGAATGCTGAGGATGGTGGGTCCGTGGTGGCTGGGTAAGGCGGGTGGTGTCTGCTGAACCACAACAACAAGACTGCTTGTGAGAATGGTTATTTGTTTTCCTTCCCACAAACTGTAGAGTAAGTTTATTCAGGTATACACAGATACAGTTACAAAGATTATCATACATAGCAGCATATGTGTAGAGAACCTAGGATAACCCAAAAAGTCAGAGTGACTTAGTATTTCCATTGACTGACTTTTGGGTTACTCTAGGTTCTCCATCATGCTGCTATTATGATAATGTATGTAACTGTACTCCCTCTGTGATTGCAGGGGTCGAGACTCAGCTCCTGGCCCCGTGTATCTGAATAAACTTACAGTTTACAGGAAGGAAAAACAATTCCTTTCCTCAAAGCATGAGTATTCTTAGGCAGTAAATAACCATGGGCTTACACTTGAAATCACCTGATGCATTACAAAGGACAAGGTGAGCGATCCTGTGTCTTGAAGCCTGGTTGCACTTTTCTCTTGCTGACTGATATAAGTTCGTGTTGGCATTTTCTTAGAAAACACTTGTCTGTCAGCATTAACACTGATGTGGCTCATAGCCACCCTTAGTAGGACCCCCACTGACTCAATGGTTTAACCCACAGCGGGCGACCGCGCTCAAAGTGTTCCCCTGCCGAACCGTGTAATATCATCTTTCGTCGTGTAAGATGATAATGTATGCAAATCTTAAATGTGCAATACCCGTAACGTGCAACATAATCTCGTGCTAAATGACGTTCTACTGTACCAAATCATTTTATCAATTTGTGTGTTTAATTGTCATTATGACAATTCATATTAATAAAGAAGAATCTCATTACTAATAAGAAAACATTACTTCTTGTACTACAAGTTTTAACTCAATGCACTGTACTGTAATAAGGAAATGCTGTACTAAATCAATGACAACTTCAAATATTTTTCTTTGTCAGATTGATGTGGGGAATGTAAGAGATTGTATTGGAGGAGCTGGGTTTAAACTGAGTGACAGCTAAAAAAGCACCACACTTTCCCAGTTCTTGAGAGCCTACACATCAAGGGAACTTCTAGGAGCCCAGTAATGATAAAAGACAACATTCTGAATGACATTAAAGCAATGGCAGAAATATCCTCCACACCCTGGAGCTAGTGTCTTGCGTGAAGAATACTGTGAAAACTGTACTCAAACTAATACAATTGTACCCGAGTTTACGTACATAATTCGTTCCAGAAGGCTGTTCGAGTGCTGTTACCGAACAAATTTGTTTCCATGAATAATGTAAATTAGATTAGTCGTTTCAGCCCCCCAAAAATACACTTACAAAAGCACTTACAATAATACACTTACATAATTGTTGAGTTGGGAGCTATCTGAAACTCGGGGTACCACTGTATATCTCTCTTCAGCAGCAGACACAAATGCTTTTTCCTGTTTCTACTGACATGCCTTTTAAATGTTTCTATTAGACAAATGCCTTTTAAATGTTGGTGGCCGTGGCCTAGTGGCAAAGCTCTCACTTCATATGGTGAGTGTCTGCGTTTGATTCCCGGAGAAGGTTGAAACATTGGGTGTGTTTCCTTACACTGGTTGTCTATGGTCACCCATCAGTAAAAAATGGGTACCTGAGTGTTAGTTGACTCGTGTAGGGGCTCATCTTGGGACAAAACTAACCTAATTTGCCTGAAATGTCAGATAGACCTGTATACCTTGTACATGTGATTGTAGAAACAAAGATATTATTATTATTATTATTATACTTTTCAACAATTATGATACAGTGGACCCGCGGTTTTCGTTATTTTTTCGTTCCAGAATGCTATTCAAGTGCCATTACCAAACGAATTTATTCCCATAAGAAATAATGTAAAGTAGACTAGTCCTTTTAGACCCCCAAAAATACACTTATAAAAGCATTTAAAAAAATACACTTACATAAAAGGGCGAGTTTCGAGCAGGACGAACACCGGGGGTCCACTGTATATGATATGTTAATGTTGCAGTTTTATAACTGTAGTGTAAAGCACCCCTCTGGCAAGACAGTGATGGAGTGAATGATGATGAAAGTTTTTCTTTATCGGGCCACCCTGCCTTGGTGGGAATCGGCCGATGTGTTAATAAAAAAAAAATAAAAAAAATTTTTTAAAGAAACTTAGTTTGAAAAACGGAGGTCAAAATTTGTAACCAAAGAAAATAAATGTGGTTAAAAAAACTACATACAGTGGACCCTCGGTTAACGAATACCCCGGAAATCGTGCAATTATGTAAGTATAATTTTGTAAGTTCTTGTGGAAGTGTATTTTTGGGGGTCTGAAATAGACTAACCTACGTGAAATTTTTCCTTAAGGGAGTAAATTCGTTCGGTAATGGCACTTGAGCAGACTTCAGGAGTGAAGTTTTTACGAAACTCGGGGGTCCACTGTACTTTAGAAACAATGTCTAGAGAGACTATTTTTCCACTGTTTTCTAGTGGTGCCAAATTAGCATGTGTTGACATCAAAATTATTTAGATGAATATAGAACATATTTGCACAGCACTGTATTCACTAGACAATGTTGCTTTGGCTCATTATACTTTGTCTCTAAAGGTGCTCTTTGATTTAACAGTTAATTAACATGGACATAATAATAATAATAATAATAATACAGCCTCTCCTCACTTAACGGTGGAGTTCTGTTCCTAAGACCACATCAGTAAATGAATTCATCACTAAGTGAGGAGCATACTATAATAGCAGTGGGTTTGTGTCAACCATTTGTGATATTGTTTTAATGTCACCTTTGCACCTTTATAACATTTTTAGTATATTTTTAAATGTTTATACTGTAGTGTACTATATGTATTGTAATAAACAGAATAGAGGAAATCAGCTCTAATATACATTATTTAGGTATGCATATTGTTCAGAGAGCCCATCGTAAGTCGAGTTGTCAGTAAGCGAGCATGTTGCTAAGCGAGGAAGCTGTAATAGTATCACAACATATACGTATTGCTTAAAATTAAGTAACACATATTGAAGACTTTATAAATAAAAATACATGGCATTCACAGTAGCTCAGCAGAAGGGTGTTTGCCTCACAACTGAAAAGACTTGGGTTTTATCCCTCAGCAGATTGACACAAATAGGTATGTCACTTGACACCTGCTGTAACTGTTCACCTAACAGTAAATAGGTACCTAGGTATTAACAGACTGATGTGGGCTGCAAATGGGTATTGAAAGTCTCCTCATTTTTAAACTCAAACTTCAAGTGCTGGAGTTGAGTGTTACTGCAGCTTATGGATAGAAAGAAGGTAGGTAGGTTAGGATAAACAAAGCTAGATTAGGAAAATATAACTGCAGTTGAAAAGTTATGTTATATAAGGCTAGATACAGAACACAGTCTCTTTGCATCAGCACATCAGAGAATGGACTCATGTGGGGGAAAACTACATGCCCTGAATGAGTGTGGTGAACCTAGGGTTTAACAGAAGAGGAGGAAATACTGTTAGCCTTTTCTGCTCAAGCAGCTTTCATGCTAATTTTTACACAGCGAAAACTGATAAAACAGTAATTTGTGTTTTAGTGTCTGCTGTGATGTGAAAGAGAAGGTGGAAGATCCTTTACACAACTGAGTGCACTCTGACTCAGTTCTGTTGGACTTGCTATCATACTGTGATGTACATTATAAATTTTGAATAGACCATCTCCAATTTGATCTGTTATTACTTTTATAAAAATGTACGACTTTGAGTCATTGCATAACATTACTAATCATGTTTGTCATTCCTAGACATAATGACCAGCAAAAATGTACACTGTATTGTAGTTCATTTTTTTTTAAACATTTAAATTAAATACTTAAGCAAATGTTTACATTCTAATCTAATACCTAAGACTATACTGTACTTATAACTTCTTAACAACTGAGGATGTATGATATACAAACCATCAATCTTATCTTACAGTTTTACTCACTAAATACAACAAGCATTTGCTAATCTATTAATAATAAGAACTTACTTTCAGCCTAACGAGTGCAAAGTTTTCAACCATACCAAGAGCAAAATCCAGACCTTGAGAGCTTCAGATATAGTACTGAAGACAAGATCAGCAATTACCAAATTTACACTTCCTTCTATCACAATGTTTGACTTATCAGGGTCCCCAGTTTTGGCAAAACTCTTCTTAACTACCCCAGCCCCAACCACACTTCCAGATCTGAAGAGTCTGCGACTGTCCCACTGTAACATTAAGACCTTTCCAGAGTCTTTTCTCCAGTACAAAACACCAAACATCACTCATCTGGATCTGAGTCACAACCCACTGGAGTGTACCTGCGGACTCTCTTGGATCCCAAATTATGTAAGACAGGAAAGCTTATTCTTCTTCAAGAAGAAAATACAACTTGTGCCACCCCAGACTATCTCAAGGGTATACCACTGCTCACAGCTTCTTTATGTCCCGTAACAAATGCTATATCCTCGACAACTAAGTCCAGCATCAACGCCACTACATGAGCTACCACCACTTTCAATACAACCTTGACTACAGCAACCAGATTACCTACTCAGACAACAAGTAGCCAAAACCTGGGTAATTCTACTAAAAGAACAGGTAAGAAAAAGTCAAAATGTCATGTGTTCTGAATATAATAGAGGCCTTTCATAACATGGGTTTAAGTAGAGCATTTTTATAAGAATGCAATTCATATTTATATTTCAACATTATATGTAGTAGGTTGGTAGACAGCAATTGCCAAGGGAGGTACTACCGTCCTGCCAAGTGAGTGTAAAAGGAAGCCTGTATTTCTTTTACATGATGGAAGGATTGCTGGTGTCTTTTCTGTCTCATAAACATGCTTGTACTTACACTTAGGTCACACTACACAGGCATGTACAAGCATATATATACACCCCTCTGGGTTTTCTTCTATTTTCTTACTAGTTCTTGTTCTTATTTCCTCTTATCTCCATGGGGAAGTGGAACAGAATTCTTCCTCCGTAACCTGTGTGTGTCGTAAGAGGCAACTACATAAAATGCCGGGAGCAAGGGGCTAGTAACCCCTTCTCCTGTAAATATTACTAAATGTAAAAGGAGAAACTTTCATTTTCCTTTTGGGCCACCCCTCAATGGGATACGGCCGGTGTGTTGAAAGAAAGAAAGAAAGATCTACAAGTAAAGATGACACATGTGCAACATCTGGGTATCTGTACTTGAAGACAAGTCAAGATACCCAGATGTTGTACATGTGTCTAATTCATCATCATCTTGGTACTGAACACCAATGATATACAGTGGACCCTGGTTTTCGGTCACCTAAAACTCGAACAATTATGTAAGTGTATTTTCGTAAGTGCTTTTGTAAGTGTATTTTGGGGGTTCTGAAATGACTAATCTAATTTACATTTGTCCTTATGGGAACAAATCCGTTGGTAATGCACTCAAACAGCATTCTGGAAAGAATTTTCGGCGAAAACGAGGGTCCACTGTACTACAAGAAAAATGTCAGGTTGGGATGTTGAGCCACAGTGCTATCACTAAAATTTAATTTTTATTTCTCTTATGCAGTACACAGATAATGTAGTTTACATGTAATAAAATACTATTAGACACAAAAGAAAGCCACTAGTATGCAATGCATTTTGGATTACGACGTTTGTTCTCTCCTGCAGTGTCAATTATTTAGTATCTTTCAATAAAAACTGCTAATAATTTTCATGTTTGATGAGTATTATACTACTCTAAAATAATTGTAATATACTACATACTCATTATACATAGCCTTAGAAGACAAAAATAGTAAAAAACTAGAATTAAAAACAATTACGTATACAGTATATATTTTTTTTTTCAACAAGTCGGCCGTCTCCCACCGAGGCAGGGTGACCCAAAAGAAAGAAAATCCCCAAAAAGAAAATACTTTCATCATCATTCAACACTTTCACCACACTCATACATAATCACTGTCTTTGCAGAGGAGCTCAGATACGACAGCTAAGAATTGTCCCTCCCAGCTGTCACTATCCCAGACCCCTCCTTTAAAGTGCAGGCATTGTACTTCCCATTTCCAGGACTCAAGTCCAGCTAAATCAATTAACTGGTTTCCCTGAATCCCTTCACAAAATGTTACCCTGCTCACCTCCAACAGACCGTCATGTCCCAAAACCATTCGTCTCCATTCACTCCTATCTAACACGCTCACACATGCTTGCTGGAAGTCCAAGCCCTCGCCCACAATACCTCCTTTACCCCTTCCCTCCAACCTTTCTAGGACGACCCCTACCCCTCCTTCCTTCCCCTACAGATTGATACGCTCTCCAAGTCATTCTACTTTGATCCATTCTCTATAAATGACCAAACCACCTCAACAACCCCTCTTCAGCCCTCTGACAAATACTACTTTTAGTAACTCCACACCTTCTCCTAATTTCCACATTCCGAATTTTCTGCATAATATTTACACCACACATTGCCCTTAGACAGGACATCTCCACTGCCTCCAGCCTCCTCCTCGCTGCAGCATTTGCAACCCATGTTTCACTGTATATAAAACCCAGTAAAATCAATCACTGACTTATTTCCATGTTTTGAGGAGTAATCATTCAGAAACAATTGTAATGTTGTAAGTACAGTGGTACCTCAGTTAACGATATTTTTTCATTCCAGAATGCTATTCAAGTGCCATTACCAAACAAATTTATCCCCATTAGGAATAATGTAAAATAGACTAGTCTTTTTAGACCCCCAAAAATACACTTACAAAGCATTTAAAAATAAACTTACATAAAAGGGCGATTTTGGGGACCATCGTAACCGAGGTACCACTGTGTGTGTGTATATACAGTGGTACCCGACTTACGATGGTCCCTAAACTCACCCTTTTATGTAAGTTTATTTTTTTAAATGCTTTTGTAAGTGTAATTTTGGGGGTCTAAAAGGACTAGTCTATTTTACATCATTTCTTATGGAGATAAATTCGTTTGGTAATGGCACTTGAACAGCATTCTGAATGAAAAATATCGTAAGTCGGGTACCACTGTATATACAGTGGTACTCGACTTACGATGGTCCCCAAACTCACCCTTTTATGTAAGTTTATTTTTTAAACGCTTTTGTAAGTGTAATTTTGGGGATCTAAAAGGACTAGTCTATTTTACATCATTCCTTAAGGGGATAAATTCGTTTGGTAATGGCACTTGAACAGTATTCTGAAATGAAAAATATCGTAAAGTCGAGGTACCACTGTATATATATATATATAACAGTGGACCCTCGTTTCGCCGAAAATTCTTTCCAGAATGCTGCTCAAGTGCCATTACCGAACGAATTTACTTCCTTAAGAAATAATGTCATGTAGGTTAGTCTATTTCAGACCCCAAAAATACACTTGCAAAAGCACTTACGAAAATACACTTACATAAAAGGGCGAGTTTAGAGATGACCGAACGAGGGACCACTGTATATAATACAGTGGTACCTCGACTTTACGATATTAATCCGTCAGAGAGGGCATATCTTAAGACGAAACAATCGTTAGACGAATCAATTTTCCCCATAAGAAATAATGGAAATAGATTTAATCCGTCCCAAGACTTCCAAAAGTAGTTAAATAAAATATTTTTTAGAACTTTTGGACATTAAATAATAAATAATTTAATAAAGAATATCTAAATAAGCATGCAAATATTGAACAATAACATGTCACTTACATTTATTGAAGAGTTGTTGATGTGTGGAGGACGGAGGAGGGGAGAAGGTGGAGTATTGCCAGTGTTTGGAAGGGGAATCCTTCCATTAACACTGCAAGTGGTAAGTTCTTTTTTGGGGTTACTTCCCTTTTCTTTGAATGACACTAGGACCAGCTTGAGAGTCACTGGACCTCTTTCAACAACAAATTTGTCCAGGGAGCTCTGTGTCTGGCGATTCTTTAACACATCCCTGAAATGACACACCACTGTCATTGTACAGGTTGCCAGCACGGCCTGCAACAGCATGGTTAGGGTGATATTCATCCATAAATGCTTGCACCTTGCTCCACATTCCACAAATGTCCTTAATCCCGAAGAAGGCACATTCTTCCATTTTTGTTCCACCTCCCTCCTCCCTCTGAACCATTGTCCTGACCACTGGTCTCTTGTTCCAGTTGCTGTTAAAGCTCTTGCAGATCTTCAGTGGTTAGCTCTTCCTTGTGCCCTCCACCAACTGTTCCACATCCTCACCACTCACCTCAACCCCCCAAAGACTTGCCCAATTCCAAACCCCCTTCCACAACAGGCTCAGGCTCAGGCCCTGAGGCTCAGCCCCAAAACCTTCAAAATCCCCTCAGGATACAGTGGGGCCACAATTTTCTCCAGGCAGAGTTCAAAGTCCTGGTAGTCACTCCCTTCCAACCTTTTTACCTATGGTTTTACAAATGCAGCATTTTGGAAATGTTTTTTCCAAAATTCTTTGGGGAAATGTTCATGTTGGGGGTCACAAAAAGCTTTTTTTAAAAACATTGTTTGGGGTATAGATTTTTTAAAAGTTGGAAATGACCTGCTGGTCCATGGGCTAAGGAGAGGGAGTGGTTTTGGGGGGGCAAGAACTTCACTTTGATAATTTTTTAAATTTGGCCCACAATTTTTTTACCAATTTTGGGGGGGACAAAGGAGCATTGTCCATTATCAGGAGGCATTAAAATGGCAAATTATTGTCCAATAGTTTTTTTCTTCACACTGGGGCCAAACACCCATTAACCCAAAACCCAAAAAAATGCCCTTTTGGGGGACCCACCCCTTTTGTTAGACCTCCACATCACAAAAAGTTAGACTTGCTGACACCGCATCTGCCAAACACCGGGGGTTTTTAAAAGATACACTAGTAAAGGCTTCATTTTTCAATCACCACTGGCATTGGCACAAAGCATCAAAGTTAGCCTGTCTTTCATAGGTTTATGTCCTGGCTGTCCCTTTTTTCCCCTGAGAATGTAGGTCCTTTGGGCATTTTTTTCCCCCAAAAAGGGGCCGTTTCATCACAATTAAACACTTGTTGGGGGGGGAATTGTTCAGCCCTGGGGGACTCCTGGAATTCAGGCACATATTTTTCAGCCGCACTTTTTTCACAACGGGGTGCCTCACCATCCCTTTTACAACCCCATGTATGCCAGTACGTTTTTTAAAATTTTTTTAAACCAGCCTCTGCTGGCTTTAAATTGGGGCCCTTCTTTTCCCCGGGAGGCATTTTAAGGGGATCATCATGCAACTCCCCCTTTTTTTTTACATATTATTGCCTCCAAACAGTATTCCTCAACTGTTTTCATTGATCCACACCCCAACAAAAACCCTTTTCCCCCTTTTTCCCCGCACTTGTGGTCTGTGTTTTGGGTCACACATAAAAACCTTTTCAAAAAGCTTCCTTGATTTTATTTGGGGAATTTTTTTATCCACAATGGTAGGGGGGTAGAAAAGAGTTTTTCCCTCCCCCCTGGCCAGCTCACTGATACGCACTCCACTTTCATATTTTTCTATTATCTCCTTCTTGTTCTATCTAATATATTTCTGTTCCTTTTTTCCACAGGCTTAAAATTTTGGGTCTTTCCTTTTCCCATGGGGGCATTTAGCAGTTGCAAGCACTAAAACAGTGGAATAAAAAACAATATACTGGGGGTGAATGCGTGGGTGTGGGGGGTCCTTTCCCCCTTTTAAACAATAGCACTGACGCCCTGAGGTACCCCCCAATGGCCCGGGGACTCCGGGAAAAACAGTTTTACGAATCAAACAACGTAAAACGATTCAAATTTCTTACGTTATAAAACGGGGTTTCGAATATAACGTAAGATGATAGCATCGTAAGTCGAGGTACCACTGTATATATATTTTTTTTTTTTTTTAAAAAGTGGTACTGAGGGGGAAATATATATATTCCAAGTGAAGCAATGTCAGGGGAAACATTTCATGTTTGAAGTGCTACAACACCTTTTTAAAAACATTAATATCAAAAAGAAACTAGTAGTAAATAGTGTTAAACATTAAAATCAATTTAAAAAAAAAAAAAAAAATAAAATTGGGATCAAAAAATTTAAAAAATAAAAACATCAAGGGCGCTTTTATGCCACCCCGTTTTTTCCATTAGTGACCATTTTTTTCACCAACTTCAACACACCATAAAATCATTGGGGTTTTTTCAGATTCCACTATTTTAGTCTGATTCAATTAGAAAATGCACTGTAAGACAAACTGTAAAGACAAAAAGAATTTTTGTTTTTTTTAAAACTTGCCACACCACTAGGAATTTTTTTGCCCACTTTTGGGCTAAAGGTTTTAAGGTCCAAGTCGGACCCGAAACATCATTATAAAATTTTATTTCCCCTGTAAGGGGGTTTTTGCATATTCTCATAGTATGCCTAGTGCATCTGTTCCAAGCCACTTAAAATAGGATAGATAGGGGGGGTAGTTTTGGGGAAAATTAAAGAGAATTATTGTGTAACAAGCCAATGTAAATCTTATTAAATTTGAATACGGAGAAAAAAATTTCATGATTTTTTTTTTTTTTGATAGTATAGAAAAAAATTTTAAGTACAAATAATTCCCCCCCAAATTCACCACTTACAATTATTTAGGTGTTTTTAGTGAAAGAAACCCCAAACAATAGTGCGGGGGGTTTCTTGGGGGATTGTTCCAGTCACGGTACTGTGCCTTTTATTCCCCTCACACATCCCGGACAGGGATGGGGAATCCGTAGTTTGGGGGTTAGAGGAGGGGGGGTTTCCAAAACTATTATCCAGAGGACTGGGGGGGGGGTTATTGAAATGGTTTGGACATGAAAAAAGGGATGGAACAAAATAGAATGACTTATGTATAAATCTTGTGGAGGGAAGGGT
>WNWK01055740.1:0-11190 GCA_009830355.1 Cherax destructor
CCTAAGTATCAAGATGCATCATATAGTAATGTAGATTGTTCAAAAAAGATAATATCCATTGAAGTATAATTTTCTGTTGTTTACTTTGACATTGTATAGAATCAGCTGAAAGTTGTTGCCTGTTGTCCTTAGTTTGTGTAGTTGTATGTCGAGACCCCCCATGGTGCCCGGCTGTACGGGTTGAAATTTATAACGGCTGCATCACGGCTGTTCACTTTTTTTTCCCCAACCTCTGCCCATGTGATCTGGCATCAAAATGATGGGCCCCCCCCTTTTTTGAATGCCTCAGCGCCAGGCGGCCTAGTGTTCAGTTACCATCGAGACAGTGCGGGGACAGACCCAGGCATGGGGCTCTCAGCTCCCTACCCCCAAAACCCTCATTAAACCCCCCCCAAAAAACCCCCCAAGCTCATCGTCTGTTAATATTACCAAATCTATAAAAAAAACCCCCCACAACAAAAAAACAACCATGGTGACATTACACAACCCTGTCTAAGCCCTTTTTTTTCCGGGGGGAAGTAATCTCCCTCTCTCCTACCCCCCAAAAACCCCAAAAACCTCACCCCCCTTTCATAAAATTTTTTACAGCCTTCAGTTTTTTTACTACCTATTCCATACACTTGAAAAAATTTGCCACTTTCCCCCCCTATCCCTCTATCATATGCCTTTTCTAAATCCATAAATGAAAAAAAAACTTCTCTACCTTTATCTAAATACTGTTCACATTTTGCTTCACTGAAAACATTTGATCTACACACCCCCTACCCCCCCCTAAAGCCTCCTTGTCATCTAAAAATCCTATTTTTGTCCCCCCTCTAATTTCTTTTCAATAATAACCCTGCCATACACTTTACCTGGTATATAGTAAACTTTTCCTATAATTTTTACACTTTTTTTTACCCCCTTCCTTTATAAAAGGGGAACTTTCTTTCGCTGCCAAACCCTAGGTACCTTCCCCTCTTTCATACTTTTTTTAAAAAACAAAAATACCAACCACCCCAATTTTATCCCCCCCTGCTTTTAACATTTCTGTTGATTCCGTCAATTCCAGTTTTTTTTAAAATTTCCATTCTACAAAACCCCTCAGGGCCACCCCCCCCCCCACTCACATCCTGCTCTTCTTCACCCCTAAACGATGTTGTACCTCCCGGCCAGTACAAAACCCCCCCCCCCCTTTTTTCATCGTTTTTTAAAAAATTCCCCCAAAAAAATTTTTTCCCCGCCATCTACCCAATACCTCCAGCCCCCCATCTAAACTCCCCACTTTTTTTTAACTGACAAATCCATTCGTTCCCTAGGTTTTTTTCCCTTTTTTTTATCTCCCCCAAATTTTTTCTTTTTTTTCAGCAAAATTTCTTGACAGATCCTCTTCATTTTTTTTCATCCGCTCTTTTTTTTTTGCACTCTCTCACCCTCTCTTCACCTTTCTTTTATTTCCAATACTCTGCTCTTCTACTAACATTTTTTTTTAAAAAAAACCCCCCCAAACCCCCCTTTTTTTCTCTTTTACCCCCCCCCTTTTTACTTCTTCATTCCACCACTCCCCTTTTTTCCTTTTCCTGCACCCACCCCCCCATAACCACAAACTTCTGCCCCACATTCTAATACTGATTTTTAAAACTATCCCAACTCTCTTCCCCCCCTACTCCTACTTGCAAAAACCCCCCTTTTTTTTGGGGGTTTCTTATATCCCCCCCCTAACTTCCTCCCCCCCAGTTTATACATTTTTCCCTCTCTTACTTGCTGTTGCCATTTTCCTTTTGTCCCATCTACCTTTTATTTCCCCAACTGTAGCTACAACCAAATAATGTCTGATATACCCGTTGCCCCTCTATAAACATGACACCCCGGGAAAACCTACTCATCAACCATCCCCCAATACATAATCCAACAAACTACTTTCCTTACGTGCTATATCATACCTTGTATATTTATTTATCCTCTTTTTTATAAAATATGTATTACTTATTACCAAACCCTTTCTACACATAGCTCAATTAATGGCTCCCCCTTTTTCATTTACCCCTTTTGGGGGAAATTTACCTACTACTCCATCCACAACATTTTTACCCCTTTTTTTATTTAAAAACCCCAACCACAATTACCCCCCACTTGGTTCAAAACTCCCCACACACTCACTCAACATTTCCCAAAAACTCTCTCTCTCTTCTCCCTTTCTCTTCTCCCGGTGCATAAACACTTACTATAACCCACTTTTTTACATCCAACCTTTTTTTTCTCCACATAATCCTTGAATTTATACATTTATATTCCTTCTTTACCCGCCATAACTGATTATTCAACATTATTGCCCTCCTTCTTTAGCTCTAACTCTATTTGAAAACCCCCGATCTAATCCCATTTTTTTTCTCCCCACCAAACTCTCCTCCCCCTTCAGCTTTTCTTTAAAACCAGGACATCCAGCTTCTTTTCATTCATAACATCTACAATCATCTCTTTCTTAAAATTCGCACAACATCCACGCACATTCAAACATCCCACTTTGACGATTTTTTCTTCTTCTTTTTAGAAGCTATACAGGAAAAAGGGGGGTTTCCCCCCTTGTTGGGTTTTTTTGGGTTTTACAACACGCATATATATATATTCATATATATATATATGTATATATATATATATATATATATATTTTTGTATATATATATATGTATATATATATATATTATATATATATGTATATATATATATGTATATAAAACATATATATGTATATTATTAAAATTTTTTTACAAGGGCAACGGTATATCGGATCATTATCTAGTTGTAGCTACAGTTTAAATAAGAGGGGAGATGGGAAAAAGGAAAAAAGGCAACATTAAAAAAGATAGAGGTGAAATTTTTCAATTAAGGGGGGAGGGTGTGGAGGGGGGTTGGGAAAAAAATTTTTTTAAAATGTATTTTGAATAGGGGGGGAAGTTTTGTCTATCGGAGGGGGGGGGAGGGGGAAAAGGGGTGATTGGTGGAATGGGTAGGAAAAGGGGGGCGAAAAAGAAAAACGGTAGTTTTTGAGGCTTTACAAATCAAAGTGATATAAGGGGCAGAGTTTTGGGGAAAAACAAAAAGGGGATTAGAGTGGTAGGGGGCAGATGATACAGGGGGGGAAAAGGGGGTTCAAGAAATTTTCTTTTTAATAAGAAATTTTTTTTTTGGGGGGAGATAAACAGGTTAAGAAAACCCAAGAAATAATGGATTCGTCCCCCCAAAAACAGAGTAGGGGGGGTTTAAAAATGGGGGGCTGAAGGAGGGGAGATGGCAGGGGAAAAATTTTGAGGAATTTTTTTAAATGTTGATGAAGAAAAGGCGGTAATTTCATGCACTGGCCTGGGAGGTATAATTCAAAATTTTTTTAGAAGAAAAAAGGATGTGAGTGTGGGGAGGGGGGCCCCCGTAGAATGAAAAAGGGGGCCGCAGGGGAAAAAACGGGATCATAAAAAATGTTAAAAAAAAGGGGGATATAGGGGGGTGGTTGGGTTTTTTTTTTAATAAATGTTTGAACAGGGGGAAAAAAACCTGGGTTAGCAGAGGCATGTATAGTTCATTCATATAAAGGGAAGGGGGGCAAAAAAATTTTAAAAATTAGAGGGGGGAAAAAGTTTTTTAAATATCCAGGTAAAGTGTATGGGGGGGTTTTTTGAAAAATTTGAAGTAAGACGAAGTAGGATTCGATGAGAAAAAAGGCTTTAGAAGGGAAAAAAGGGTTTTTAGATCAAGCTTTTACATTGAAGAAATATGTGAACGTATTTATATAAAGGTGGGGAAAATTTTAATTGCATTTATGGTTTAGAAAGTCAAAAAAAGGAGTGGATGGGGAGAAAGTGGCAGATGATGAAAGGTGTTTTTAGGTAAGTTGCTAAATGTTAAAAATTTTTTTTATAAATAGTGAGGCTCAGTTTAGGGTGGAGGAGAGGGGAGTTTTTTTTCCCCCAGTAAATAAGTCTTAGACAGGGATGTGTAATGATGGATAGCCCTTCCATCATCCTTCTGGAAGGGTAATGGAACCCCCCCAAAATTTTTGCTGTGAGTTAGGATGGAACCCTTCCTTTCCTTTTCCTTTGTGAGGGGGAAGGGAACCCTCCATCAATCTGTGAGGATGGAAGGGTTCTCTCCATCCCCCATGGTTTTTTAAAAATTCATTGATAATTGTAAAAAAAAAAAAATGCTATTTTGGGGGGGAAAAAGGGGGGTTAAATTAGGGGTTTAAACAAATAAAAAAAAGATTGACGGGTTTTTTTTCTGATGATACTGTGCTTTTGGGGGATTCTAAAGAAAATTGCAAAGGTTAGTGGACGAGTTTGAGTGTGTGAAAAGGTAGAAAGTTGAAAGTGAACATAGATAAGAATAAGATAAGGGGTATCAAACTATTTAATAAAAATTTGATATCACATTTGGGGGAAGATGGAAAAGTAACTTTTTCAGATATTTGGGTTGACTTGTCAGAATCGGTTTATAAGGATGATTAACCATGTAATTGATGAAGAAAAAATAATGGTGGTTGAGGTATCTGTGGAGACAAAAAACTTTATCCTTGTAGGCAAAGAAGGCGGGGGCGGGGTATAGTGGTAAACACTATTATAGGGTGTAAGAAAGGTAAATGCTCAGCGAGGTGGGGGTGGGGGCGTGATATTATGCAGAGAATTTTTTGGGGAAAAAGGGGGAGGAGGTGCGAAGTTCTAAAGTATTGGGGGCTGAAGGGGGACTGTTGAGATGGTTTGGTCATCTATAGTGAATGGAACAAAATAGAATGACTTAGAGCATAAATTTTTATGGGAAGGAAGGAGGGGGGGCCCCAAAAAAAGGATAGAGGGAGGGGGTTTAAAAACTTTGTCTGGGAGAGGCGGACTTCCAGCAAGCGTTTTGGTGTTTAAGGGGGGAATGGAGACGAAGGGTTTTTTTTGGAAAACCACGAGCTGTTTGGGGTTGACAGGGTAATATTTTTTGAAGGGATTCGAAACCGGTTAGTCAGACTTGAGTCCTGGAAATGGAAAGTAAATGCCTGCATTTTTAAAAGGGTGGATTTTGCATATTGGCAGTTTTGGGGTTTAAAACCTATATTTAATTTTATATATATATATATATATATATATATATATATATAATATATATATATATATATATATATATATATATATATATATATATATAATATAAAATTTTTTTAAAAAAATATAGGGGGTACCATCAAAATTTTTTGGGGGCCCCCATCCTCAGAAAGACAAAAAATTTCCTCAGGGAAAACTCAAGGTTTTTCCCCGGGGGTGTTTGAAAATTTTGTTCCATACCACCCATCATATTCTATATATGTCTTTATTAATAGAATACATTGACAGAAAACACAAACATGAACATGAATACATTAGTACAATATTCAATGATTAATTTCCCCACTCCTCCGGGCTGGATCGAGCCCCGATGCAGCATGCATTTCCCCCCGATGGCCACGCTGGGGGGCTGGAACATGAAAGTGGCTGCCATTGGGGCCCCGGTGGTGTCGATGAGTCTGCAAAACCCCGTTCCTTAAATAAACGTGTGGCATTTTTTCCCTGATCCCTAGATTTTCGATCCCACTGGGACAAATTGATACTGTTGGCTTATGTCCCTGTACTTGCTGATCTTATATTCCTCCCTGTGATCAGCCCTCCCTGTCGCCCGACACTGTAATGGATGTAGGTGTCAGCCAGCGTCCATAAAACAGGTATATTCCTATGCTAAGGCTTGCCATTCTTCCAAGGATAGATGGTGATCCCATCGGGAGGGTTTTTTATGGGTTGTGGGTATGGTTGGCTGCTAGTGATCAGGGTTCTCTCTCGGCTGTTCATCCAGCTGTAGGAAGGGTTCTCTTTATGATGTAGTTGACTTCATTGTGTCTTGCATGCCAGCCCTTGGTTTTGGAACAGGTAAAACCATGTAGACCATTTGTCGGCTTGCGCATCGCCGCAAATCACGGGTTTTTGTGTGAATTGGGGCACCAAAGCGCAGAGCCACTGCAATACGGGGGGTCTTATGGACGAGGCGTGTTCCCATTGCCGAAATGGTAACTGTTTGGGGAGGAACCCCCCCGGGTGATGTGCACCCCTCAGTTTGGGGGACGGGCAGTCCCCCAGTCTGATGTTACACATGTGGCACATGTTGCAAATGTATGGAATAGGAGCTAGGTTATTGAAAGCAGTGAAAAGTTTTTTTGGGGGATAGGGAGGCTGAGATTAGAGTTTGTAGGAGAGAGGGGGGTTTTTTCCCCAGTAAAAGAAGGCCTTAGACAAGGATGGGGATGTCACCATGGTTGTTCAATATATTAATAGACGGGATTGTAAGAGAAGTGAATGCTCGGGTGATGGCAAGAGGTTTGGGGCTAAAAGATAAATTATCAACACAAAGGGGGGAGTTGTCTCAGTTGCTTTTGCTGATGACACTGTGTTTTTGGGGAGAAACCATCCACGCATGGGGTTCAAACCCCCGGGTCAGAGGTCTCAAGACTCCAGACCGCGGGTTCGAACCCCACCCGGGTATGGTTTGTTTCAATCGTGTCATTACGATTTCGTGAGTCTTTTGTGAGAATCTGAAGGGAAGTTGCAGAGGTTGGTGGATGAGTTTGGTAGGGTATGAAAAAAGAAGAAAATTGAAAGTGAATATAGGAAAAAAAAGGGGATGAAGATAAAAAAAATAGGTAACGAAAGATTGGATATCAGGTTGGGGGGAGAGAGAAAGGAAGAAGGTGAATGTATTCAGATATTTATGAGGGACTTTCAGCAGATGGGTCTATGAAAGATGAAGTGAATCATAGAATTGACGAGGGGAAAAATTTGATTGGCACACTGAACAGTCTGTGGAGGAAAAAAACTTTGTCCATGGAAGAAAAGGGGGGAATGTATGAGAGTATAGTTAAAACCAATGCTCTTATATTTGTGCAAAGTATGGGTGGTGAATGTTGCAACAAGGAGAAGGCTGGAGGCAGTGGAGATGTCATGCATGAGGGCAATGTGTGGTGTGAATAAAATGCAGAGAATTCGTATTTTGGGGAAAATTGGGGAGGAGGGGCATAATTATCAAAACTATTATCCAGACGGCTGAGGAGGTATTGTTGAGGTGATTTGGACATGTAGGGGAAAGGGAAACAAAATAAAATGACTTCCAGAGAGTATAAATCTTTTGGAGGGAAGGGGGGGGTGGGGGGTCAGCATAGGAAAGATTGGAGGGAGGGGGAAAGGAGGTTTTGTGTTCGGGGGGGTTGGGTTTTTCCCCGGAAGCATCCGGAGCAGGGTTTAGATAGGAGCGAATGAAGACAAATGGGTTTTTTGAACTTGACGTGCTGTTGAAGGGGAGCAAGGAAAATATTTATGAAGGGTTTCGGGGAAACCGGCAGGCCGGACTTGATTCCTGGATATGGGAAGTACAGTGCCTGCATTGGGAAGGGGGGTGTTACTGGCCCTTTTAGCAAGACAATGATGGTAAAAAGTTTTTTTTTTTTGGGCCCCCCTTTCCTTGGTGGGAAACGGCCGATGTGTTAATAAAAAATAATATATATATATATATATATACACACACACACACACACACACACAGACCCGGGGTTTTTGATTAATGCGAATAATGAATCAAGAGATGTAATCGTATATTTGATTTCACATTATTCGAAGTTATAATTATATGTATAATATAGTAATTGGTTCAGCCTAATGAAAATATGCGATGAAAATTTTTAAACAAGATTTTTTTTATCTATTTATTAAGGTAATATAAATATAAAGGATAAGAAAATGTATTTCTGATTCAAAATTTATTACAAACAAAAAATAAAAAAATTTTTAGAAAACAAATTAAAAACAAAAAACAATGAATATCGTATCTAACGATATGACGAAATCGTCATTATGATCACCATCTGTTTTTATAAATCATCATGAATACCCCGTTATGGGGAAATATGTCAACACATGGCGAATTGCATGATTCGTCGACTGTAGGGTCAGCATCCGTAAGTTTATCCTTCACGACTTTCACCGCAGTCTTCAAATTCTTCGAGAGTGATCTCCGCACTTGCACTTATCTGTTTCTTCGGAGTCATTGTCAGCTTCCTCAAACACTCGTTGTGGATCTAAAAGATGATGATCATCCGTCAGGTCTTCCGAAGATCGGGCACCGTCATTGGGCTAGTGCAACAAAACCAAGATGTTTTTCCAGTGTTTGTTATTTCTTCAATAACAAACTGATTTTGAAAAAAAAAATCTTCGAAATCGTTTAAAACTGCACGCTCGTTACTTAGTTATTTCGTTACCAAAAAAAAAGGGCAATGATGGTATAACTATTCATTAAGTTAGTTATTCCTAAAGTTAGTTAAGGTAACTGCATCGCCCAGGAGCTTTAGCATCTGCATTTGCACAAGTCTTTTTAGGTATTAGGCCTTAAATTTTGCACTGATTCCTCCTTCCATGGGCTGCAGTATAGAAGTGATGCCATTTTTGCGCACAATTTGAAGAGTTTGGAGAAAAAAAACATTGAACCTTGGGTCACATTAAGTGGGCCTGGTATCATTTAAAAATATGCACTAAATCAAAAAAAGCACTATTCGCACTAATCGATCTAGTTTTGTGTTTGTTGCACTAACAATGACGGTGTCCGATCTTCGGGAAAACCTGACGGATGATCATCATCTTTAGATCCAGAAGAGCGTTTGAGGAAGCTGACAATGACTCCGAAGAAACAGATAATGTGCAAGTGCAGGAGATCACTCTCGAAGAATTTGAAGACTGCGGGGAAAGTCGTGAAGGATAAACTTACGGATGCTGAACCTACAGTCGTCTGAATCTTTAGATTCGCCATGATGTTGACATACATACATACATATATATATATATATATATATATATATATATATATATATATATATATATATATATATATATATATATATATATATATATATATATTTTTGTGTGTGTGTGTTTGTAGTCATTAAAAAAAGCGTACATAAACTGGGAAAATTACTTCCAAGATAAAATTTTTACACTAGTGAATCCCTTTTTTAACAAATCTGTTAAATTGTATTTAAGCACTTTCTGCCTATTGACTTGACAACATATTTGAGCATAGCTGGAAAAAGGCCTCCCCCCAAAGCCCTCTTTTCTTGAAATGCTCTGGAGGGGGAACAGGAAAAGTGGGAAAAACCATAAATGTACAGAAAATGCACTGGAAAGTGGGGGAAAATTTTTCTGACAATATGGGGTTGAAAGAAATCTATAAACAACTGTTTTATTACAAAAGTGTATTGAAACTTTTTGTAATTGGAGATGACATTTAGAACCAAAGTCACAATTAGAACTTCAGTTTTAAAAAAATAAGTGAATTTAAATTATAGAAAACAGTTATTTATCAACAATTTTTTTGGATATGAGCTCTGACAGTGTGTGTGCCATAGAATTTTTTAACATTCCTAGAATTGCAAAAAAAAAATCTGATCAAACCCCAAGAACTCCGCAGAAAAAAAAAAAACATTCTGCTAGTTACTGTATTAATAAGGTAATAGTAATTGAAGAATTTTATCCTGGCTATTGTTAGAGCCAAACGCAATTAACTTTTTCCCGGCAGAGAATAATGATCGAAACTGAAACAGCTTTTACATAATATTTTAAAAAAAAACTATGCATACACGGGAGACAAATATATATGATGAGAGTTGTCCGTTTAATGAGATCATTTTATGAGACTTGTTCAAAAAAAAGAAGAAATGCTAATAAAAAAAAAAAGAATAAATCGTGTAATAAAGAAATATGGTATAATGTGAGAATTGTGAAGTAATAAAACCTTCCACATAATAAGTGAAAACTGAGATTGATAATCATAAAAATAAGTTAAAGTTTATACAAATAATTTCACAAGTGATAGTGAAGAATGTGTATCAGGGGGACCGATGATGCCTTCATGCAGTGTGGAAGGAAAAAGGGGTCAGGAGTGACCGATGATGACCTTCATGCAGGGTGTGGGAATATGAGTATCAGGAGTTGACCGATGATGACCTTCATGCGGGGGGGGGAAGTATGGGTATCAGGAGGGCCGATGATGACCTTCATGCAGGGGGGGTGGGAAGTATTTTTTCGGGGGGACCGATGATGACCTTCATGAAGGGTCTGGGAAGAATGGATAGACGTTTACCCCCAAGTTCTATGTATCACTATATAAGCCATTAAGTGGATCAGATGAACAACCCAGAGCACTAATATAATTTTGTTTTTGATATAGATAATATAGATATGTTTACGACGGAGAACATCTATATTACAGTCAAATATTAATTTCAAGTTATGGACACACAAAACACAGGAAAGATAAAAGTTCCTAATGAACTTTGACTTGATAATAATATTGATGTGATAATAATTTGACTTTACAATAATATTTTACTCTGTGAAAATATTTACGTCTCCTACACGAAAAAAAATTAGAGTATGAATGTCCTTTCACTGAAGAAACGAGTCTTAAAACTTAACATTACTCGTCAATTGCACCAGCATTGTGAGAGGATTCATAACCTTGATCTTCACTGGCCTTGAGTCCCCGTAAATGACCGTTTACAATGATGTTCACACATGGCTCTACATTATCGTTTCTAAATACTGCAACAGGGGAGCGATGAACTTTCTCTTTACCTTTCGTGGCTACCTCGCTTAGAAAACTTGTTAATTTCCACATTTTTCGTCTCGTCCTCTACCCGGGAAAAGACTTAGGGGGGTTGGACTGGAGTCTAAGTTATGTACCGGACTCTTGGGTGACCCAAATCGTTCCGAGCTTTCCCGTCCATAGGCACTTGCCACTAGTCTGGGTGACATAAGTGAGGGGGCCCGGGCCACTGTCTACAGGAGACGGATGTGTGCCGCTCCTGGACCCATGGAGACTCGTAACTGGCTGGCATTTGCTCCGCTGTGGTGCGACGAAAAGGTTGGTTGCTAGCACAGATGGAAACGATGGGGAGTTTTTGGGGGGGGGCAGGACTGGGGTCTAGCAGAGTCGTCTGCACCGTAGAGAAGGTGGGGTGTGGAGGCCTTTGGCCCCCCCACCCCCCCGGGGTTCGACGCTCCTGAAGCCGCTCCCCCGTTCTTTTTTTTAAAGCCTTCACCTGACGGGAGGAGAAAGTTTTATTACTTGGGGCGTATAAGACGAAATACTAACTTTTTAACTAAGAAA
>WNWK01055741.1:0-11189 GCA_009830355.1 Cherax destructor
TAGAGAAAATTGTGGACGAGTTTAAATTCATCAAAGTGAAGTTCTTGCCCCCTAATACCACTCCTCTCCTCCAGCCCATGGACCAGCAGGTCATTTCCAACTTTAAAAAACTCTATACCAAAGCAATGTTTCAAAAGTGCTTTAATGTGACCACAGACATGAACATAACCCTAAGAGAATTTTGGAAAAAACATTTCCATATGCTGCATTGTGTACACCTTATAGGTAAGGCTTGGGAGGGAGTGACTACCAGGACTTTGAACTCTGCCTAGAGAAAATTGTGGCCAGACTGTGTCCTAGAGAGGGATTTTGAAGGTTTTGGGGCTGAGCCTCAGAACCCTGAGCCTGAGCCTGAGCCTTTTGTGGAAGAAATTGTGGAATTGGGCAAGTCTTTGGGGTTAGAGGTGAGTGGTGAGGATGTGGAACAGTTGGTGGAGGAGCACAAGGAAGAGCTAACCACTGAAGATCTGCAAGAGCTTCAACAGCAACTGGAACAAGAGACCAGTGGTCAGGACAATGGTTCAGAGGAGGAGGAGGAGGTGGAACAAAAATCGAAGAATGTGCCTTCTTCAAGGATTAAGGACATTTGTGGAATGTGGAGCAAGGTGCAAGCATTTATGGATGAATATCACCCTAACCATGCTGTTGCAGGCCGTGCTGGCAACCTGTACAATGACACAGTGGTGTGTCATTTCAGGGATGTGTTAAAGAATCGCCAGACACAGAGCTCCCTGGACAAATTTGTTGTTAGAAAGAGGTCCAGTGACTCTCAAGCTGGTCCTAGTGGCATTCAAAGAAAAAGGGAAGTAACCCCAGAAAAGAACTTACCACCTGCAGTGTTAATGGAAGGGGATTCCCCTTCCAAACACTAGCATACTACTCCACCTTCTCCCCTCCTCCCATCCTCCACACATCAACAACTCTTCAATAAATGTAAGTGACATGTTATTGTTCAATATTTGCATGCTTATTTAGATATTCTTTATTAAATTATTTATTATTTAATGTCCAAAAGTTCTAAAAAATATTTTATTTAACTACTTTTGGAAGTCTTGGACGGATTAAATTTATTTCCATTATTTCTTATGGGGAAAATTGATTCATCTAACGATTGTTTCGTCTTAAGATATGGCCTCTCTGACGGATTAATATCGTAAGTCGAGGTACCACTGTATGCTGCTATGTATGATAATCAATGTAACTGTACTCACCTAATTGTGGTTGCAGGGGTCGAGACTCAGCTCCTGGTCCCGTGTATCTGAATAAACTTACAGTTTGCGGGAAGGAAAAACAAATTCCCTTTTCCTCTAAGCATGAGGATTTGGCTTACACTTGAAATTACCTGATGCATTACTGAAAAGGAGCAAGGTGAATCGATCCTTTGCTGTCTTGAAGCCTGGTGCACTTTTCTCTTGCTGACTAATATAAGTTCATGTTGGCATTTTCTTCCAGAAAACACTTCTCTCGTCAGCATTAAACACTTGATGTGGCTCATAGCCACCCTCAGTAGGACCCCCACTGACTCAATGGTTTAACCCACCGCGGGCTACTGTGCGTTCAAAAATTTTTCCCCTCCCGCGAACCGTGTAATATCATTTTTATGTCGTGTTAGATAATAATGTGCAGCAATTCTTCAATCGTGCAATACCCATAACATGCAACATAATCTTGTGCTAAATGATGATCTACTGTAATGTAGATCTTAATGCTTGTGATTGCGAGAAGGATTTAGTAGTTCTGATTAGCAGTAATCTGAAACCAAGACAACAGTGCATAAGTGTTCGCAATAAAGCTAACAGAATCCTTGGCTTCCTATCAAGAAGTATAAATAATAGAAGTCCTCAGGTTATTCTTCAACTCTATATATCTTTTGTTAGGCCTCATTTAGATTATACTGCACAGTTCTGGTCACCATATTACAGAATGGATATAAATGCACTGGAAATCGTACAGAGGAAGATGACAAAGTTGATCCCATGTATCAGAAATCTTCCCTATGAGGATAGACTGAGGGCCTTGAATCTGCACTCTCTAGAAAGGCGTAGAAATAGGGGGGATATGATTGAGGTGTATAAATGGAAAACAGGAATAAATAAAGGGGATGTAAATAGCGTCAGATGCCGTACTAATTCCTTAAATGGAAGTGACCTGACTACCAGGAGTTTACCGGGAGAAGGTTAGCTCCAGGTGGTCGAGTCTAAGCCGGTGAGTGATGGACCTGCCTCGCATGGGTCAGTAGGCCTGCTGCAGTGTTCCTTTTTTCTTATGTTCTTATGTGAGCCATGCTTCATAGGTGTGCAGTATTCTGATTGATATTCACTCTCGTGGCTAGTCTCACCTTGACTTAAAATTTAACAATATCTCCGTAAAATGCTCACTTCAGGGACTCTGTGTAACCATCATTGACTATTGAGTAACTGTTCCTCTTGGCTACAAGACTACAAGCATAACTTCATTAAGGGCACCCAGGCCAAACACACCTCACCTGAGGTCCTCAGGAATGAACTTGCAGCCACTTAAGCTGACTGTTTCAGCACTCCCCACCTCATTACCTATTTATACATGTTCTAAGATTGTAAACTGCAGGTCTGGGTCCAGCAAGTATTGTCCATGGATGTGAACCGGCAGCCTAACCTCAAAATGCTTCATGAGCTTTGTATCGCTTGTAACAAGCGTTAAGTTCACAATTGCCCTTCAACTTACAGTGGTACCTCGACTTACGATGCTATCATCTTACGTTATATTCGATATCCGATACTTATAACGTAAGAAATTTGAATGCGACATCCGATGATTGATTCGTCTTACGACTTTCGTACCGGACCTGTCCGCTTGGCGCCCAGCTGAGCGCGCACTCCAGGGAGCGTCAGTGTGCTAGTGTTTACAAGCGAGAGCGACCACCCACCCACACCCACGCATTCATACCAGTATATTGTCATTATTCCACTGTTTTTAGTGCTTGCAACTGCTAAATAAGCTACCATGGGTCCAAGGAAAGATCCTAGTGCTAAGCCTGTGGCAAAGAGGAACAGAAATATATGTACGATAGAAGTGAAGAAGGAGATAATAGAAAAATATGAAAGTGAAGTGCGTATCAGTGAGCTGGCCAGGCTGTATGGTAAACCCTATTCTACCATCGCTACCATTGTGGATAAGAAATATTCAAGTAAAATCAAGGAAGCTGTTGTTGCAAAAGGTGCATCTGTGATCACAAAACACAGACCACAAGTGCTGGAAGATGTGGAAAGGTTGTTGTTGGTGTGGATCAACGAGAAACAGTTAGCAGGAGATACTGTTTCGGAGGGAATAATATGTGAAAAGCAAGGCAGTTGCATGATGATCTCCTTAAGAAAATGCCTGCAACGAGTGAAGTGAGCGAATTTAAAGCCAGCAGAGGCTGGTTTCAAAAATTTAAGAAGCGTACTGGCATACATAGTGTTGTGAGGCATGGTGAGGGAGCCAGTTGTGACAAAAGTGCGGCTGAAAAATATGTGCCTGAATTCCAGGAGTACCTAGAGGCTGAACAATTCCTCCCCAACAAGTGTTTAATTGTGATGAAACAGGCCTGTTCTGGAAGAAAATGCCCAACAGGACCTACATTACTCAGGAGGAAAAGGCACAGCCAGGACATAAGCCTATGAAAGACAGGCTAACTTTGATGCTTTGTGCCAATGCCAGTGGTGATTGCAAAGTGAAGCCTTTACTAGTGTATCTTTTTGAAAATCCCCGAGTGTTTGGCAGATGCGGTGTCAGCACCTTGACAGTAGCCTTAAATTCCAAACACATATACAACAAATTTCCAAGAAAATCTCGAAGACAGTAGGCATATTATCAAAGATACGCTATTATGTACCTCAATCAGCTCTCCTTGCACTCTATCATTCACTTATCTACCCGTATCTCACCTATGGAATCTGTGCATGGGGATCAACAACGTTAAATCACCTTAGACCACTCATAACACAACAAAAGGCCGCAGTCAGAATGATAACAAATTCCCACTCTAGACAGCATACTCCACCAATATTCAAAAGTCTCAAACTACTCACCGTAAAGAACATTCATACTTACTCTTGTGCCTACTACATATATAAAACTTTACACTCTAATATAAACCCTCTGCTCAAAACTCTCCTCACCAACTTTAATAGGACCCATGACCACAACACACGACACAGATCACTTTTTGATATACCCCGTGTTCATATCAACCTATGTAAAAATTCTATGCACATAAAGGGCCCCAGAATCTGGAATTCATTACCAGTAAATATTAAGATAATCTTGTCTGAAAATCAATTTAAGACTCAACTCAAAAACCACCTACTCACCCAAACCTAAATGATCATGCTATAAACTACTTTGAAAAATGCTCATTGTTACTTTCCTATACGATAATCTCAATTTTTAATAATATGTTACTATTATGTTACCCCCTACTCATATTATAAGTTAATGTCAAAAATGCTCAATGTTATTTTCCTTAAGATAATCTCAATTCCATATTATCATTCAAGAATCTTAACACCTGTAACAATCTAAGATCTAATATCATTATATAATAATTTAAACAGTAAAATTTCATCATATTGTAATTTTGAAAATAATTTTTAACTAGAATAAACTCAATAAATTTCTCTAATATTAAGTACCTAGTTTTTAAGGACTAGAATAAGCTGCCCCTAATGCCATGGCATGTCAGTGGCTCTCCTTGCACTCAATTTACATTGTAACTTCCAATACCCATGTAACCTGCAATGAAATAAAATTTGTTTGTTTGTTGTTTGTTTGTTTGTGTGTGATGTGGAGGTCTAACAAAAAGGCATGGGTCACAAAGGACATTTTCTTAGATTGGTTCAATGGTGTGTTTGGCCCCAGTGTGAAGAAATATCTATTGGACAATAATTTGCCACTTAAGTGCCTCCTGATAATGGACAATGCTCCTTGTCATCCTCCAAACTTGGTAGAGAAAATTGTGGACGAGTTTAAATTCATCAAAGTGAAGTTCTTGCCCCCTAATACCACTTCTCTCCTCCAGCCCATGGACCAGCAGGTCATTATCAACTTTAAAAAACTCTATACCAAAGCAATGTTTCAAAAGTGCTTTGATGTGACCACAGACATGAACATAACCCTAAGAGAATTTTGGAAAAAACATTTCCATATGCTGCATTGTGTACACCTTATAGGTAAGGCTTGGGAGGGAGTGACTACCAGGACTTTGAACTCTGCCTGGAGAAAATTGTGGCCAGACTGTGTCCTAGAGAGGGATTTTGAAGGTTTTGGGGCTGAGCCTCAGAACCCTGAGCCTGAGCCTGAGCCTGTTTTGGAAGAAATTGTGGAATTGGGCAAGTCTTTGGGGTTAGAGGTGAGTGGTGAGGATGTGGAACAGTTGGTGGAGGAGCACAAGGAAGAGCTAACCACTGAAGATCTGCAAGAGCTTCAACAGCAACTGGAACAAGAGAGCAGAGGTCAGGACAATGGTTCAGAGGAGGAGGAGGAGGTGGAACAAAAATGGAAGAATGTGCCTTCTTCAAGGATTAGGGAGATCTGTGCCAAATGGAGTGATGTGCAAGCATTTATGGATGAATATCACCCTAACCATGCTGTTGCAGGCCGTGCTGGCAACCTGTACAATGACACAGTGGTGTGTCATTTCAGGGATGTGTTAAAGAATCGCCAGACACAGAGCTCCCTGGACAAATTTGTTGTTAGAAAGAGGTCTAGTGACTCTCAAGCTGGTCCTAGTGGCATTCAAAGAAAAGGGAAGTAACCCCAGAAAAGGACTTGGTACCTGCAGTGTTAATGGAAGGGGATTCCCCTTCCAAACACTAGCATACTACTCCACCTTCTCCCCTCCTCCCGTCCTCCACACATCAACAACTCTTCAATAAATGTAAGTGACATGTTATTGTACAATATTTGCATGTGTATTTATGTATTCTTTATTAAATTATTTATTATTTAATGTCCAAAAGTTCTAAAAAATATTTTATTTAACTACTTTTGGAAGTCTTGGACGGATTAAATTTATTTCCATTATTTCTTATGGGGAAAATTGATTCGTTTAACCCTTTACCGGGCACTCCCTGGAAAATGATAATTTCGAAATGTATTTCATATGAGTGGATAGAGTAACTCAATGTAAGGATAATGAGCCCATATAATTCAAATTCTAAAAAAACCTTTTCACGCAATTGCCAATATTCAAGGACCGTCTACAGACGGTCCCGACCGTTAAAGGGTGTCAAATTCTGAATGTTGCAAATTTGCAATTGTTAATAAAACACCAAATAAGTATTTTTCTATTTTATTATACTAATAGACAATATCAAAAACACAAATGGAACTTGTTTCCAAACATTTTGTAGGTATAAAAAATATAAAAGTGAACCAAAGAGCAACATGGACACATTGCAAAGGGATAAAACTTTCAAGTCCCATATTCCTGAATTTCCTGAGAAAAACAATCATTCTTGATCACTAATTGCTACAATGAAAGGCTATGAAGCAATTTCTTTCCTTCTTGATGCATAGATTTACCTTGCATACGGCACAAAAATGAGGATGTGACATGATTTTTCGTTTTGCTGCAATAATTGCATGTAAATATTCTGCCTTGCACTGGCCAGTGACCTAGCATTTTATCAAACCTATCATTTTGGTCAAACCTCACACTGTCATCAGGCCTTTCTGCACGTTGGTACTGCACTGGAGATGGCAACAGGTCATCTGGTTCTGGATCTGAGTCACTTTCCACCAAAATGCAGAGATATTTGAACTTCTGTTGGAAGGGTTCACAATAGAACAATTTCTCATTGATCTGGAATGACAATAAGAATGTTCTGTACACACCCAGACCACTACAGAATTCATATATGCACTAGAAATTTTTATATAAATATTTATTTACTGAAATTTAAAATGTGGCCCTGACGGGCGGGACCGTCTGTACACGGTCCTCTTTTGTTGCACTTTTTTCAATTGCATGGTACACTCATATTATGCATATCTAACTCCTGATATATATCTCAAAATATGCCTAAACTATTCATTTACACACTGGACACAACAATTAGTACTTACCGACATTGTAGAGAGTATAATCACAGTGTATATGAGTGGAACAAGAGCAAAAATTCGGCTCTGGGTGACGCCAAGCGAGAAGTGTTTACATTTTGGTCTCTCAACCAATGGGAAGCGAGCAGATGCCGGTCTCACTTAGCTGGAGCGACTCACAGAAGGCTTGTGATTGGTCAGATATAGAGAATGGGAACCTAGATGCGCTGGGGGAGTAGGATGACACGCGCAAAAACACGTGTTTAGGACCGTCTGTACACGGTCCTGCCCGGTAAAGGGTTAACGATTGTTTCGTCTTAAGATATGCCCTCTCTGACGGATTAATATCGTAAGTCGAGGTACCACTGTATGTATAAAGGAAACATTAAGAGATAAAAAAAAAGAGATGATAGTAAAGGAGGTGTATTTGTGGATGTATGTAAACATAGGTTTATTAATTACCTTGGTAACTGATACCAACAAATTTATTTAAAAAGACATGTTAGTAAACACTAGGACAAAGTTATTAGAAAATGTTTTGGTCCTGGGACCTTGATCACTTCTAACACACTAAGTTTAAAAGTAAGAGTTACATATATGCAGACTGCTATGCTGTCAGCGGTACATGACCTTCACGTTTCATATAAGGGTATTCTATTCTCGGACTATTTTGCTGTAATCTCTAGCTACCTTTGCAATCATTGGCAACAATGTTAATCTGAGTTGATTCGCAAGAAATTATATTCTATCGTCATGCTTAGGATTTTGGTTATCATATCATCAATGCTGAAATTGGGAGACTACGCTGTCCTGTCTTCACATTGGGCACACCCGTCTCACTCATGGGTATCTCATGGAGAGACACCCAGTTCCACTCTGTGAGAATTGTCAGGTTCCAATTTCAGTTTACCATATTCTATGAGACTGTCCTGTCTACCAGCGAGCATGCAGAATTTACCTCCAATGTCGTCACCTGTCTAACACCCTTACTTTATATTCCCTCACTTAAGTCTTTGACTAAGCTTATTAAATCCTTAGCATGCCCTACCCTTCAGCTCTGTATGACCCTTGTGGGTTTAGCACTTAGTTATGATTATAATAATTATTCATAATTATCTGCCATATTCATTTTAATTATAAATATTATGCATCATGTTTCAGGAGCAACAATTGACCCTCTTAAGCGAGCTGATTGGACACCATTAATGCTAGCATGCACTAAAAGAAGTCTACAAATAGTCAAGTATCTTATAGAAAATGGAGCCAATCTTCACTTGATTAATAAAGATGGCTGGACCAGTTTCCATCTGGCTTGTAGAGAAGGAGATGAAGAAATAGTAAATTTTATACTAGATATTGATAATTCATTATGGAACACTGTTAGCAACAATGGGAGATCACCTTTGCACACAGCAGGTGAGTTAGACAGTCAGGTTCTTGTTGACATTTCCTTCACTTCTAAGAGTTTTTTATTCAGAATGTGTAAAAGAGAATGCAGTGGTCACTTGAGTTACGATAATTTTGAGTAATGAAAAAACTAAGATACGCTGCATGTACGATGGTCGACCCATGTGAGTGTGTCTCAGCCCAGAGACAAGACAGGGTGGTGAAGAGGTCTTAAATGGTGTGATGGTGAAGGGTGTATTGGAGGTGAGTGGGAGGGTGGAAGTGAGGAAGAGGAAGGAAGGAAGGCAGAGGCTAAATGTATCAGATGTGTGAACCAAACACAGATGGTGGGAGACAGCAACACCAAGAGTTTAAATATCAAATCTACAATTCTTTACCAGTCTATCTATCTGCCTGCCTACCTGCCTGCCTGCCTGCCTGCCTGCCTGCCCACCTTTCTTGCCTTATCACCCCTGTCTTGCCTTGTCTGCTGTGGTTTGTCTGCCTGACTGTCTTAAATTGAATGATGGAGGAGAATGTGTTGGGAGAGGGAGGGAGGGAGACTGTACTGTATGTGTACCAGAGGTGGACGATGGGAGACAGTAACAACAAGAGTGTAAATATTAAGTCAGTTCTTGACCTGCTTTCCTCCCTCCCTTCCTACCTACCTACCTTCCTACCTCCCTCCCTCCCTCCCTCCCTCCCTCCCTCCTGCCCTCTCTCCCTCTCTCCTGCCCTACCTCCCTCTCCTGCCCTCCCTTCCTCCCCCTCTCCTGCCCTACCTCCCTCTCCTGCCCTCCCTTCCTCCCCTCTCCTGCCATCCCTCCCCTCTCCCTTTCCCCCTCCCCTCGCCTCCCCCATATATCGATCATAATGGTTATATCTCTGGTAGTGGTGAATGATAAGGCCTTGGAGGCATGTTACCATATTGGTTTCTTGGTACACCAGCACTGTGTTAAGGCGACGGGCCAGGCCCATGCCCGCGAGAGGGAGAGAGTAGGCTTGTTGTCTCTAGGCTGTCAGGTGCATGAGTGAGAACAAGTAAGAGTGGTGCGGGCTGAGCTTGGTAAGCCTTTAGATGTCAGCACCAACATGGCGCGAAATATAAACAGCAGCCTAACGTGAAGTATAAACCCAACTGGGCATACATCACTCGGCGACCTACCCATGGTCGTCCTCAACCATGATTGACTGAAAAAAAAACCCGGTTTCTCTCTCACAGGAACAGGGCACAGAACACAGAATAACATGTAGATATGGCCAAAAAAAAGGGGGGGGAGGTTAAAACATCATGGTCCAAGGCAATGAGCTTCGGAGGCATCACTGCATGCCTTCCTGCATATAGACAGATGCTGCAACACATCACATCGGGAGACATTGCTGCTGCTGAGCTATGGCGTATCTGGGTACGGTTTTGTCTGAAACAGTGAAGCAGTCATTGTGGAGTAGTTGCTGCAGGGTTCACTCATCCTGGGGCACAACCTGCTGGTGTCCTCAAGTGAGGCATCATCAGAACTCAGTATCTGGGCAGGATTTCTTCTGGCAAGTGGCTCAGGAGAATATTTCTCCACTGGTACTGTCACTGGGCAGTCACTGCAGGGAACACAGTGCAGCACAGCTTAGTGGTGCTGGCGAGAGTGCATAGTAGCAGGGATGACTCAGGCACACTTCACATATGCATCTACCGGCAGCAGCAGCATCCTAGCAGCCTTTATTCTTCAAAAAACTCAGTGCTCATCAAAGCTTGTGATGGCCTAATTGAAGGTACAACTGCACAAACCCACATAGATCACAAAATGACCCAAGAATACTAGAAATGCTACCCAAACCTTAACAAAATTGAAGATCTAAGGAAGACAGCCCTGCAAACCCAAACATCACCCGCGCTGCCAGACGAACGCCTAACCCAAGCTAAAGGAAATAAAGCCTCCTCCATAGCTTCACTAGTGATACTATGAGCGGAACTCGCAGAGAAACCAATAACAGTAACAAGAAACCAACGCTAAGCACTTTGAAACACATGTCTACACAGCAGAAAGCCGGTGCATCAACATCCCCCCACACCCCCGCCCGGGTCCCGACAACAACAATAACACCGAACATGGCTGACTCTCCCTCCAACCCCACCAGCTTTGTAGGATTCCATCCTGGTCACCAAGGTATGACTACTCCTGATACTATTAGGGAATACATCATTGCCCTTGAAGCTGAAATCAAAGACATCAAAGCAAAACTAGTGAAATATGAATCCAAGCTAACTAACCTCGAGATCAAGATCCAAAACCTGAAGAGAAGATTACATCGGGAAATACTGACACAGAAAATACTCTGCAAACAGCTATAACCAGTCACACCGATCAAATAACAACTCTGAATATGAAGGTGGAAGAAGCAATCAAGGACTGGAATAACAACATGCACACTCGACTTGATGAATATCTTGATTTTCAAGATGACAAAACCGAACAAGATAACTTGTCTGATGCAGTTATAATAAACAGCAATCACATTCCCAGAGACATAACTCAATCCCAGTGCAAGGAAACTGCTATCAACATATTACAAGACCACCTACGAGTTAATGTGCAAAGTAATGAAATCAAAGAAACACGATTGCTAGGAAAACAAGGTAAACATAGTATTATGATCAGACTTCATTCATATGATACAAAAAAGGACCTAATTAAATCAGCAATTACAGTGAAAAATGGAGTGTACATTAACGAATGCCTAACCAGGAAACA
>WNWK01055742.1:0-11188 GCA_009830355.1 Cherax destructor
CAAAGACTTTCTAATCAATATTAAAAGTACTACTATAATCACTAAATTTTTATCCACACCACTGAACATTAATTAAAGTTCAACATAAATACTTAACACAATGCATACATATTAATCTCCTCTTTGCTATTTTTACTAGCAGAGTAATAGGCATAAAATTACAAGCTAATTTACTCTATAATACTCTTAACTAGTATTCCATAAATTTTAAAGGGGCAATTACAGGAGGGCCCTGTATATACAGCATCTATTTTGGTGTTCCATGTTTTCATGGGCTTTCAATTGAGCCTTTTTTCATTATGTTCCACCCTCTGGCGATAGTCATTGGCAGGTAGAACATGATGAACAATGGCTCAATTTGAAGCCAACGAAAACATGGACCACCAAAAAGAAGGTCCTGAATATGCAGGGCCCTCCTGTATACGTATTGTATAAAGCACATACTGTATATACATTCAAAATGAGTAAAGAAATCTTTGGAACTTTCTATAGTTTTTTCTTAACACATCGGCAGTTTCCCACTGAGGCAGGGTGACCCGAAAAAGAAGAAACACTTTCATCATCACTCACTCCATCACTGTCTTGCCAGAGGCGTGCCGATACTACAGTTAAAAAACTGCAACATATCTCTACCCACTCTTTCAGTGCAGGCACTCTACTTCTCACCTCTATGACTCAAGTTTGGCTAACCAGTTTCCCTCAATCCCTTCATAAATGTTACCTTACTCACACTCCAACAACTCTGTCAAATTCCAAAAACCATTTGCCTCCACTCACTTCCATGTAACATGTTCATACATGCTTGCTGGATGTCCAAGCCCCTTACACACAAAACATCCTTTACCCACTACCTCCAACCTTTCCTAGGGCAACCCCTACCTTACCTTCTCTCCACTATAGGTTTATAAACCCTCCATGTCATCCTATTTTGCTCCACCCACTCTTAAATGTCCAAACCACCACAGCAACCCCTTTTCAGCCCTTTTAGTAACCCTGCACCTCCTCTTAATCTCGCAGGCTATAAATTCTCTGCATAATATTTACACCACAATTGCCCTCTGAATGTAGTGTTAGAGTGTTCAGCAGAAGTTTGTGGTTACAGGAAAGTGGGTGCGGGAGGAAGAGTGATTGGTGGAATGATGATGTAAAGGAAGTAGTAAGGAAGAAAAAGTTAGCATATGAGAGGTTTTTACAAAGTAGACGTGATGCAAGGAGGGAAGAGTATATGAAGAAAAAGAGAGCAAATGAGAGAATGGGTGAGATGTTATCAACAAATTTTGTTGAAAATAAGAAAAAGTTTTGGAGTGAGATTAATAAGTTGAGAAGCCTAGGGAACAAATGGATTTGACAGTTAAAAATAGGAGAGGAGAGTTATTAAATGGAGAGTTAGGGGTATCGGGAAGATGGAGGGAATATTTTGAGGAGTTGTTAAATGTTGATGAAGAGAGGGAAGCTGTGATTTCGTGTATAGGGCAAGGAGGAATAACATCTTGTAGGAGTGCGGAAGAGCCAGTTGTGAGTGGGGAAGTTCGTGAGGCAGTGGGTAGAATGAAAGGGGTAAGGCAGCTGGGATTGATGGGATAAAGGTGAAATGTTAAAAGCAGGCGGAGATATAATTTTAGAGTGGTTGGTGCTATTATTTAATACATGTATGGAAGAGGGTAAGGTACCTAGGGACTGGCAGAGAGCATGTATTGTTCCTTTGTATAAAGGCAAATGGGACAAAAGAGAGTGCAAAAATTATAGGGGAATAAGTCTGTTGAGTTCTCCATGGGGAAGTGGAACAGAATTCTTCCTCCGTAAGCCATGCGTGTCGTAAGAGTCGACTAAAATGCCGGGAGCAAGGGGCTAGTAACCCCTTCTCCTGTATACATTACTAAAGTTAAAGAAGAAGTCTGTTGAGTATACAGTGGACCCCGAGTTTCGTAAAACTTCCTCCTGAAGTCTGCTCAAGTGCCATTACCGAGCAATTTACTCCCTTAAGGAAAAATTTCACGTAGGTTAGTCTATTTCAGACCCCCAAAAATACACTTCCACAAGAACTTACAAAATTATACTTACATAATTGCACGATTTCTGGGGTATTCGTTAACCGAGGGTCCACTGTACCAGGTAAAGTGTATGGTAGAGTTATTATTGAAAGAATTAAGAGTAAGACGGAGAGCAGAATAGCAGATGAACAAGGTGGCTTTAGGAAAGGTAGGGGTGTGTAGACCAAGTGTTTGCAGTAAAACATATAGGTGAACAGTATTTGGATACGGGTAAAGAGGTTTTTGTGGCATTTATGGATTTGGAAAAGAGCGTATGATAGGGTGGATAAGGGGCAATGTGCCAGATGTTGCAGGTGTATGGAATAGGAGGTAGGTTACTGAAAGCAGTGAAGAGCTTTTATGAGGATAGTGAGGCTCAGGTTAGAGTGTGAAGGAGAGAGGAGATTATTTCCGGTAAAAAGTAGGCCTTAGACAGGGATGTGTGATGTTACCGTGGTTGTTCAATATATTTTTAGATGGGGTTGTAAGAGAAATGAATGCGGGGTCTTGGCAAGAGGTGTGGGGTTAAAAGACAAAGAATCAAATACAAAGTGGGAGTTGTCACAGTTGCTTTTGCTGATGACACTGTGCTTTTGGAAGATTCTGAAGAGAAGTTGCAGAGGTTGGTGGATGAATTTGGTAAGGTATGTAAAAGAAGAAAATTGAAAGTGAATATAGGAAAGAGTAAGGTGATGAGGATAAAGATTAGGTGACGAAAGATTGGATATCAGATTGGAGGGAGAGAGTATGGAGGAGGTGAATGTATTCAGATATTTGGGAGTGGACATGTCAGCAGATGGGTCTATGAAGGATGAGGTGAATCATAGAATTGATGAGGGGAAAAGGGTGAGTGGTGCACTTTGGAGTCTGTAGAGACAAAGAACTTTGTCCATGGAAGTTAAGAGGGGAATGTATGAGAGTATAGTTATACCAACACTCTTATATGAGTGTGAAGCATGGGTGATGAATGTCGCAACGAGGAGAAGGCTGGAGGCAGTGGAGATGTCATGTCTGAGGTCAATGTGTGGTGTAAATATAATGCAGAGAATTCGGAGTTTGGAAATTAGGAGGAGGTGCGAGATTACCAAAACTATTATCCAGAGGGCTGAGGAGGGGTTGTTGAGGTGGTTCGGACATGTAGAGAGAATGGAACGAAACGGAATGACCTCGAGAGTGTATAAATCTGTAGTGGAGGGAAGGCGGGGTAGGGGTCGGCCTAGGAAAGGTTGGAGGGAGGGGGTAAAAGAGGTTTTGTGTGCAAGGGGCTTGGATTTCCAGCAAGCATGCGTGTGCGTATTTGATAGGAGTGAATGGAGACGAATGGTTTTTAATACTTGACGTGCTGTTGGAGTGTGAGCAAAGTAACATTTATGAAGGGATTCAGGGAAACCGGCAGGCCGGACTTGAGTCCTGGAGATGGGAAATACAGTGTCTGCACTCTGAAGGAGGGGTGTTAATGTTGCAGTTTTATAACTGTAGTGTAAAGCAAGACAGTGATGGAGTGAATGATGACGAAAGTTTTCTTTTTCGGGCCACCCTGCCTTGGTGGGAATCGGCTGATGTGTTAATAAAAAAATAAATAAATTGCCCTCTGCCACAACATCTCCACTACCTCCAGCCTCCTCCTCACTAACATTCACAACGCATGCTTCATACCCATACATGGGTGTTGGTTCGACTATATTCTCATACATTTCCTTTTTTACCTCCATAGATAACATTCTTTGTCTCCAAAGATGTCTCAATGCATCACCCACCTTTTTTTTACCTTCATCAATTCTATGGTACTGCAATTACCAATTATAGCTGTTTTGTTAATAATAGCACAGATTCTTGCCCATTTACCATTTTGTCTTGACACAAAAATTTAGCAATGAACATAAAAAAATTTCTTTACACAAGTTATACTGTTACTAGTGACACCACTGAAATAATGTAACTTATTCTCAAATCAGCTTTGGTCTTGAATATAATGGTGTACATTCTACTGTATATGAAAAAAAGTGTAAACTATACTGTATACTGAACCTATGTACAGCCATTATTACAACAGCTAGCTAGACTACCAGTGAATTCCATACTTTAACAATTCAGCAAAAGGGTATTTTTTAAAATACGTTTTCAATACTGCTTTTGCAGATTTATTTTTCTCAAGTACATCATCATTATTTTTGTCATGGATTTCCTTATTTTATGTCCTCCATAAAGATGGGATATGTGCGAGAGTAATATATTACACAAAAGATATTAGTATTGGCATAGATAAAAATATTACCCACACAAATACACACCTGAGGTGAAGAAACTTTATCACTTTTCCTCTTTTGGTTCTTTTAAGAGATTCCAACCTTCTATCTGCAGTAGACACTCCAGCATCATCTATTAATCGACAAGTGATACGACCATCATCCCTGGAGAATAAATAGTAATGAAGTTAGGGGCAACTTTTATAATATCTAAAAGAAAATCATTAACTCATCTTTTATTAAAATAACTACTCTTGGTTTCCCATGGAAGCCATAATGTAAGGCGAGTAAAAGAATTTTTTCCTTTCTGGATCCAAATACAGTAAACCCTCAATATAATGGACTAATAGGAGGATTGTCCAAATATACATTAAATCAGTAATTTTTTTTTTTCAACAAGTAGGCCGTCTCCCACCGAGGCAGGGTGACCCAAAAAGAAAATACTTTCATCATCATTCAACACTTTCACCTCACTCATACATAATCACTGTCTTTGCAGAGGCACTCAGATACTACAGCTGAGAATAAAATCAGTAATGTTAATATAAAAAAATTGAACTGTACCTCAATATAGTAGACTAATAGGGGGTATTGTCTAAATGTCCACTAAATCAGGTTAATGTTAATATAAAAAAAATGCTCTGGACAACTAATTTACTACTGTAGACACAATTTATAACCCCCTTCTCCTGTATACATTGGTAAAGTATATCACTCTGCCTTGGTGGGATATGGCCGGTTTGTTGAAAGAAGACAATTTATCTAAATCAAACAATTTATCACATTGAAGGGAGGGAGTATGGAAGAAGCGAACGTTTTCAGATATTTAGGAGTTGACTTGTCAGCGAATGGGTTTATGAAGGATGAGATAAACCATAGAATTGATGAAGAAAAAAAGGGGAGTGGTGCGTTGAGGTATCTGTGGAGACAAAGAACGTAATCCATAGAGGCAAAGAAGGGAATGTGGTACCAACACTCTTATATGGGTGTGAAGCTTGGGTTGTAAATGCTGCAGTGAGGAGGCGGCTGGAGGCAGTGAAGATGTCGTCAAAGGGCAATGTGTGTTGTAAATATTATGCAGAGAATTTGTAGTGTAGAAATTAGGAGGTGTGGAGTTAGTAAAAGTATTAGTCAGAGGGCTGAAGAGGGGCTGTTGAGGTGGTTTGGTCATTTAGAGAGAATGGAACAAAGTAGAATGACTTGGAGAGCGCATAAATCTGTAGGGGAAGGAAGGCGGGGTAGGGGTCGTCCTAGAAAAAGTTGGAGGGAGGGGGTAAAGGAGGTTTTGTGGGCGAGGGGCTTGGACTTCCAGCAAGCATGCATGAGCGTGTTAGATAGGAGTGAATGGAGACTAATGGTTTTTGGGACCTGATGAGCTGTTGGAGTGTAACCAGGGTAATATTTTTGTAAAGGGATTCAGGGAAACTGGTTAGCCAATTGAGTCCTGGAAATGAGAAGTACAATGCCTACACTTTAAACGAGAGATTTAGGATATTGGCAGTTTGGAGGGACGACTAAACTGTCGTATCTGAACACCTCTGCAAAGACAGTGATTATATATGAGTGATGGTGAAAGTGTTGAACGATGATGAAAGTTTTTTTTCTTTCTTTTCAGGTCACCCTGCCTCAGTGGGAAACGGCCGACGAGTTAAAAAAATTAATTTTTTTTTTAACACTTTGGCCATTTCCCACCGAGGCAGGGGGACCCAAAAAGAAAGAAAAACCCAAAAAGAAAAAAAAAACTTTCATCATTCAACACTTTCACCATCACTCATACATAATCACTGTCTTTGCAAGGCGCTCAGATACGACAGTTTAGACGTCCTCCAAACTGCCATCGTAAACCCCTCCTTTAAAGTGCAGGCATTTGCTTCTCATTTCCAGGACTCAAGGCCGGCTAACCGGTTTCCCTCACCCACAAAACCTCCTTTACCCCTCCCCCCAACCTTTTGGGGATGACCCTACCCCACCTTCCTTCCCCAACAGATTTATGCGCTCTCCAATTCATTCTACTTTGTTCCATTCTCTCTAAATGACCAAACCACCTTAACAGCCCTCTTCAGCCCTCTGACTAATACTTTTAATAACTCCACACCACCTCCTAATTTCCACACATTGCCCTTAGATACATCTCTACTGCCTCCAGCCACCTCCGCTACAGCATTTATAACCCATGATTCATACCCATATAAGAGTGTTGGTACCACTATACCTCATACATTTCCTTCTATGTCTCCATGGATAACGTTTTACAGATACATTACAATACTGAAAATGAGAATTAAAAGTACAAATTTATCAATGGATTTGTCCATAATTTTTAAAATCTGTTATATCAAGGGCTTCATATTACTTAACCCATATGAATTTAGAGCTTTTATTACGATTTATTTTTTCCAACACTGGCCATCTCCCACCGAGGCAGGGTGGCCCAAAAATGAAACACTTTCACCATCATTCACATACACTCACTGAATTTGCAAAGGTGCCCAGATGTGACAGTTCAGATGTCACTCCAAACAGCTTACCAAAAATAAAAAGAAGAAAATCTTTATTATGAATATAGTATAATTTGAACCCTGGCCTTTTCTCTCCATTCAGTACAGCACCACTTAATGATCTAGTCCACTATCATCACCTCTATCCTGCCCTTTCATCAAGTAATGTATTGCATTGACCCTCTCATATGTGCCTATTTTACCTTCTAACTTTCTGATTCATATTCACTTAATGAGGGCAATCCTTATTCGTCCGACAAATACCATTTTTCTTAAGTGACAGTGCTTCACTTTTGTCGTTGCCAACTCCACACACGATGCCTGGGAAAGGCTCCCTTGGCCAACCTTAAACAGATCTGGACATCATAGTAGAAACAAACTGAGAATTTACACACATAACCAACACACAGGAAAAAAGAAACTTATGACGATTTTCAGTGTGTGACTAGTCAATAGTCCAAGTCAGACAAAAATGTCATTAAGTTTCAGTCTCCCAAGGGATTATGTGTGTTTTTCAGTTGATATTTTTCCATTAGCTAACTTTCAGTTACTAGTGCAGAAAAACAAGAGAAGATTCTTACAAACCTCCCTAAACACACCGAGCCAAATTCACACGACAAACAATCATTAACTAACCTTTTTCCTGTTCCTCGATCTAATGACATTCTCTTTCTGGGAAAATGGTGCACCCTGAGAAGTGCTAGCAGTTTTATTAGTGAGGTTTTTGAGAATGTTGACATGGGGAGTAGAGCGCTGTGTGGGAGAACATTGCTGCTCAACCTCCATCTCACCGTCATCCTAAGAGAAATTCTCTCATTAGTAAGACTATCACAACCAAAGTTCACAATATTATATATCATATACATTACTAAAGTTAAAAGAGAAACTTTGTTTTCTCTTTGGCCACCCCGCCTTGGTGGGAAATGGCCCATTGTTGAAAGTCTTAATTTTATAACTTACAATTAAGAGATAAAAGCAACACATGGACATGCTAAACATGAAAACAGATTGATAAAAGACAGTTAATAAATTCATAATAAAAACAGTACCAGTATTAATTCAGTATAACACTTCTATTCAATGGATTTCAGAAACAAGGACAAAATTTTGGCCAGACCAAGGCTCAGTGAGTCCACTGTATGGGGGCTATCCAGCTGAATCAGTGATGCAGAGAACCAATCCTGTTGCATCGCAGATTTGTTCATACAGCAAGGGCCTGTAGTACCATTAATGCAGTCCATTGAATTGCAGGTTTGTCCACACAAGAGGGGACCTGTAGTACCATCGATGCAGTCCAATGCTAATCACATCGCGAGTTTAAAACTGGCACAAGTACAGTACCATGGATGACAGAATGTGCTGAACGAGTTATGCAAATCCAGCTCAAATGTACAGGAGGGACTTGTTCATACAACTAAATATGACGCCGGTCATTTTTCCTTACACAACTATTGTACGAAAATGGCAATAACAGCAGTGCAGTAAAAGCACCTGACGTAACAAACAATAGCTCAACTGAAAGCCAACAAAACGTGGAACACCGACAATGCGGGCTGTATACGTGGGGCCCTCCTGTACTGCCTTTAAACAACATAGATAACAAGTATACATGAAGCCTGTATTAAAAAAATATTTACCATCTTTGGATATTTGAAGTGGGAATTTCTCCACGGAAGACATCGTAGATTTGAGAAAATAGGATATCATGCTCAGTTTATCGGGAACTTCACATTCTGCCATTTCAGCACCTGTCATAACCTAGAAAATACAGTAATATTTAAATCAGAGATTGAGGACAAAAATTACTCTATTTACAATTTTGATAATCATTGTTCAATTTGAGTGTACTGAACTAAAATATATCATGTTAACAAAGTCTACAACTGTCCAAGCAACTGATAACCACACTGCCCAGACTCCACCAAGCCTCAAATTGGAAAAAAAAATATTACAGAATGCATACTATTAAAATACAGGGGAAAAGTGTTTAATGAATGAAAGTAAAATTTTTTAAAATTTACCCCCATCCCACATGTTCATGAGAAAAAAATCCAGCAACCCTGCTCAAGCACAAAACATGTAAACATGTTTCCATTACAAAGTGATTTAGAGATAGTAACACCTCCCTGGAGGTGCTTACTGAATAATCAGTTCAGAAACCTGACCTTTCTATCCTTGTCTGGCTACCTACACTCAAAGACAAGATGAGCACTTCCTGTATTTAAACTATGACCCTGGGGTATTTTGTATGTCATCATCACATCTCTACCTTTTCTCTGTTCCTTCAGTGGCAAAATTGTTCTTGCACTCTTTCTTCATAGCTCATAGTGAAGTGTGTAGTAGTGTAGTGTGTGTGTGGGCAGTGAGCATGGTGGAGTAATGAGTGTGGTGAAGCATGGAAAGTAGTAGAAGATTGTGGAGGGACAATGAGTGGTGCAGTGGGGGACACTGTTATACAACTCCAACTGTAAAGAGAGCAGACAAAGAGGAATGGTGAAGGAGAAATGGCAGAAGAACTCTGAACTTTTATCTACATTTTAAGTTATATTTACAATAATTTTTTAATACAGCTGAAAACTTGTTAAGTACCGTTTTCCACAACATGACAAGATACCTAATATTGTGCCAATATTTACAACTAATTGAAAATAATGTGCAAGATAATGAAACTATTAACCCTTTGAGGGTCCAAAGAATTTTCAAAAAAAAAAAATTTTTTTCTTATGAATGGTGGAGAATCTTTCTTTGAAGGTAATAAAACAAAAAAAAAAGCACAAAATACGATGGAAAATTGACGAAATTACACAATTGTGAATTTTGCTGCGTCCAAATTGCCCACTCTGACTCCTATTTTAGGCCAATTACATTATTTGTCAACCAAATTCTTAGCTATTTTGCTAGTATTACTTCTATTTTATCGATTGAGCACAAGAAACTGCCCAATCAACTATTTCAACTACCCAATATAGTAATCAGAAATTGGTAATTTGGCCAATTTCACACAAAGTTCAAAATATTCCAATTTCAAAATAGGGTCCAGAATAAACAATGCAGGCTTTCCCTGGCACTAAAATAACATTTCCTCTGTTTATTAGTTATGTTTCCAGGCTTTACAGATGAATTCCATTTTGATTTTTATTTACATGAAAATTTTTATTCATACCAAAAAATAGATTCACTGTTATGCAATATTGTAATAATTGTATAAATAATATCAGCGCATTTGTTAACGTATATTAAACCCCCCCAGTTGACGTGTATTGGACACGTGATGTCATTGTTTACTCTTGAACATCAGCAAAAATCAACACTTTTCCCGCTACTTTGAGCTCAATTTCAAGCTATTTTCAGTACTAAAGCCAATCAAAATCATCTCTTTCTGTAATATATCTTCCATTCTATCAAATGAGACCATAAAACTGCAAATACAACTGTAAAAAAAAAAAGAAAATACACCCCAAAGTTGGCGTTTCAACCCTTTGACTGTTGCAACCCCTAATCCTGAGTGCTCTCCTGCTGTGCAAAATTTAAAAAAAATAAAAAATTTATGAAATGATTGAGAATCTTTTCCGTGTTAATACACCAATAGTATGAAATTTGATGGAAAACTTACGGAATTCGCTCGAGAAGTTAATGATCTCGGCGATATAAACGCATCAACATTTCACCGTCCCGAGCCCTATTTTCGGCAATTCCATTGTTCAGTCGACCAAACTCATAGCTATTTCTTTAGAACTCCATTTGGTCTATCGATTGAGTACAGAAACCACCAATTTACCGATTTCAACTACCCAATAAAGTGGTCAGAAATTGGCAATTTGACCAATTTATGCAAAATAAAGTTGTCAATTTCAAAATATCGTCCAGAATAAACAATGCGAATTCCTGGCACTAAAAAAAGATGTTATCTGTTCATTAGTCACGTTTTTAGGCCCCTCTTATATTACTCTTGCTTTCTATTTTGATTTTTATTCACACAAAAATAAAAGATTTACCGTTATGCAGACTATTGCATTATTGTAAAAATGGTATAAATAATATCAGTGCACTTGTGAAAGAATATTAGACTCACCAATTGATGTGTATTGGAGCGTGGCATGATTTGTTTACTCTTGAACATTTGCAAAATCGACATTTCCCCCAATTTGAGCTCAATTTCAAGGTCGTTTTCATCATGAAACTAATAAAAATTATCTATATTTCTGTAGTATGTTTTCCATTCTATCAAATGAGACCATAAAAGAGAATACAACATAAATACTATACGAAAATACACCTCAAAAATGGAGTTTTAATCCAAAAACACGGTCCAGAGTTTTTCTCTCATTATGCACTGCGTGCTGCAGGATTTTATACAGCGCACACAGACCACACAGACCCATACTCTAAAGTGGGCCTACCAGCTTTCCCCGCT
>WNWK01055743.1:0-11188 GCA_009830355.1 Cherax destructor
CAGGGATAATCACAGACAGCACTACTGACCACTACCCCACCTTCCACAAGTTCTCTTTTAGACTCCATGACAAGGCATCAATCAATAAGTAACTTCACAACACAGCTAAGTATGGTTGACTGCCTACAGAATTTTCAAATGCCAATGGTATTGATGATTGGATAGACATATTTCTTAACAAATTACACTACTTAAGACTATATAACAAACATTGTCTCATAAAAACAAGACAGATTACAAATAAATGGCTAGGTTGCCCATGGCTTACTAACAGCATACTAAGATCCATTGATAAGAAACATCAATATGAAAAGCAATATAGACAGGGCTTAATAAACAAAGATATAGAGGTACTGTAGTAGGTTGGTAGTCAGCAACCACCCAGGGAGGTACTACCGTCCTGCCAAGTGAGTGTAAAACGAAAGCCTGTATTTGTTTTACATGATGGTAGGATTGCTGGTGTCTTTTTTCTGTCTCATAAACATGCAAGATTTCAGGTACGTCTTGCTACTTCTATTTACACTTAGGTCACGCTACACATACATGTACACGTTTATGTATACACACTCATCTGAGTTTTCTTTGATTTAATCTTAATAGTTCTTGTTCTTATTGCTTTTCCTTTCATATCCATGGGGAAGTGGAATAAGAATCTTTCCTCCATAAGCCATGCGTGTTGTAAAATTCAACTAAAATGCCGGAAACAATGGGCTAGTAACCCCTTTTCCTGTATAGATTTACTAAAAAGAAAAAGAAGAAAACCGTCAAAGTGGGATGTTTGAATGTGCGTGGATGTTGTGCGAATGATAAGAAAGAGATGATTGTAGATGTTATGAATGAAAAGAAGCTGGATGTCCTGGCTTTAAGTGAGACAAAGATGAAGGGGGTAGGAGAGTTTCAGTGGAGAGAAATAAATGGGATTAGGTCAGGGGTTTCAAATAGAGTTAGAGCTAAAGAAGGAGTGGCAATAATGTTGAATAATCAGTTATGACAGGTAAAGAGGGAATATAAATGTATAAATTCAAGGATTATGTGGAGTAAAATAAAGGTTGGATGTGAAAAGTGGGTTATAGTAAGTGTTTATGCACCTGGGGAAGAGAGAAGTGTAGAGGAGAGAGAGAGATTTTGGGAAATGTTGAGTGAGTGTATGGGGAGTTTTGAACCAAGTGAGAGAGTAATTGTGGTTGGGGATCTTAATGCTAAAGTGGGTAAAAATGTTGTGGAGGGATTAGTAGGTAAATTTGGGGTGCCAGAGGTAAATGTAAATGGGGAACCATTAATTGATCTATGTGTAGAAAGAGGTTTGGTAATAAGTAATACATATTATATGAAAAAGAGGATAAATAAATATACAGTGGTACCTCGGTTAACAATATTTTTTCGTTCCAAAATGCTGTTCAAGTGCCATTACCAAACGAATTTATCCCCATAAGGAATAATATAAAATAGACTAGTCCTTTTAGACCCCCAAAAATATACTTACAAAAGCATTTAAAAATATAAACTTACATAAAAGGGCGAGTTTGGGGACCATCGTTAACCGAGGTACCACTGTACAAGGTATGATATAGCATGTAAGGAAAGTAGTTTGTTAGATTATGTATTGGTGGATAAAAGGTTGATGGGTAGGTTTCAGGATGTACATGTTTATAGAGGGGCAACGGATATATCGGATCATTATTTAGTTGTAGCTACAGTTAGAGTAAAAGGTAGATGGGACAAAAAGAAAATGGCAACAGCAAGTAAGAGAAAGGTAAAAGTGTATAAACTAAGGGAGGAGGAAGTTAGGGTGAGATATAAGCAACTATTGGCAGAAAGGTGGGCTAGTGCAAGTATGAGTAGTGGGGGGGTTGAAGAGAGTTGGGATAGTTTTAAAAATGCAGTACAGTATTAGAATGTGGGGCAGAAGTTTGTGGCTATAGGAGTGTGGGTGCAGGAGGAAAGAGGAGTGAGTGGTGGAATGAAGAAGTAAAGGGTGTGGTAAAAGAGAAAAACAAACAAACAAACAAACAAATTTTATTTCATTGCAGGTTACATGGGTATGGGAAATTACAATGTAAATTGAGTGCAAGGAGAGCCACTGACATGCCATGGCATTAGGGGCAGCTTATTCTAGTCCTTAAAAACTATGTACTTAATATTAGAGAAATTTATTGAGTTTATTCTAGTTAAAAATTATTTTCAAAATTACAATATGATGAAATTTTACTGTTTAAATTATTATATAATGATATTAGATCTTAGATTGTTACAGGTGTTAAGATTCTTGAATGATAATATGGAATTGAGATTATCTTAAGGAAAATAACATTGAGCATTTTTGACATTAACTTATAATATGAGTAGGGGGTAACATAATAGTAACATATTATTAAAAATTGAGATTATCGTATAGGAAAGTAACAATGAGCATTTTTCAAAGTAGTTTATAGCATGATCATTTAGGTTTGGGTGAGTAGGTGTTTTTTGAGTTGAGTCTTAAATTGATTTTCAGACAAGATTATCTTAATATTTACTGGTAATGAATTCCAGATTCTGGGGCCCTTTATGTGCATAGAATTTTTACATAGGTTGATATGAACACGGGGTATATCAAAAAGTGATCTGTGTCGTGTGTTGTGGTCATGGGTCCTATTAAAGTTGGTGAGGAGAGTTTTGAGCAGAGGGTTTATATTAGAGTGTAAAGTTTTATATATGTAGTAGGCACAAGAGTAAGTATGAATGTTCTTTACGGTGAGTAGTTTGAGACTTTTGAATATTGGTGGAGTATGCTGTCTAGAGTGGGAATTTGTTATCATTCTGACTGCGGCCTTTTGTTGTGTTATGAGTGGTCTAAGGTGATTTAACGTTGTTGATCCCCATGCACAGATTCCATAGGTGAGATACGGGTAGATAAGTGAATGATATAGTGCAAGGAGAGCTGATTGAGGTACATAATAGCGTATCTTTGATAATATGCCTACTGTCTTCGAGATTTTCTTGGAAATTTGTTGTATATGTGTTTGGAATTTAAGGCTACTGTCAAGGTGGATTCCTAGGAATTTTCCCTCTGTGAGTCTTGTGATGGGTGTACCATTAAGTGTTATGTTAAGTGGAACATTTGTGGCTTTGCTTCCAAACTGTATGAAGTAGGTCTTGTCAGTATTGAGAGTAAGCTTGTTAGTCGTCATCCATGTTGATATTTTCTGTAATTCGGCATTAACAGTGTTGGCCAGTATAACTGGATTTGGGTGAGAGAAGACATATGTTGTGTCATCTGCAAATAAAATGGGTTTGAGTAGTTGTGATGCATTCGGTAGGTCATTTATGTAAATGAGGAATAGGAGTGGCCCCAGGACACTTCCTTGAGGACTCCGACTGTAATTGGTTGTGTGGAAGAGTTCGCTCCATTTGTGTACACGTATTGGCTTCTGTTGGTGAGGTATGATTTTAGGTAGTTGAGTGGGTGCCCCCTTATACCATAGTGTGCTAATTTTGTGAGCAGTAAATCATGGTCGACTGTATCAAAAGCTTTGCGGAGATCAATGAAGATTCCCAGTGGGACTTCTTTTTCTCAAGTGCTGTATATATTAACTCCAACATGTGCGTAATAGCATCGTTTGTGCTCTTGTTTGTCCTGAATCCAAATTGACAGGGTTGAGTACATTGTGTGAGACGAGGTAGGAATAGATTTGTCTATGAATTAATTTTTCGAAGATTTTAGAAAGCAATGGTAAATTAGAAATTGGTCTATAATTATTCAGGTCTGTTTGATCACCTCCTTTGTGGATCGGGTGACCCTAGCTATTTTGAGAATTGATGGAAAGGTAGAGGCTTCAATGGATTTATTGAATAGTGTTGCTATGATTGGTGACAGTACCTGTGAAGCTTTTTGTACATAAAAGTTGGTAGGCTGTTTATGTCTCCTGCCTTGTTTTTAAGGGTGTTGATTATGAGCGAGACTTCAATTGGGTTGGTAGGAGCTAGGAATAGCGTATTAGGGTAGGTGTTTGTGAGGTAGTCTGTTGGACGGGTGTTTGAGCTTGGGATTTTACTCGCTAGATTCTTTCCTATGGTGGAGAAGAAAACATTAAGTCTGTTTGCTGTCTCAGTAGGTGAGAGTAGGGGTTCATCTGCTCTTGATAATTTGATGGTGTTGTTTTTCGCTATCTTATTATTTCCTAGAATTGCAGATAGGGTCTTCCAGGTCTTTTTCATATCACCTTTTATGTTCTGGAGTCTGTTCTCATAATACAATTTTTTTGATCTCCTTATCAGGCTGGTAAGGGTTGATGAGTAGCGTTTGGATTGTTCTCTGGTTATTAGACCCCTTCTGTATTTTTTTTCATATTGGTGCCTTTTGTTAATGGATTTAAGGATGCTGGGTGTTAGCCAGGGATTGTTAAGTCTCTTAGCTGTGATCTGTTTAGTTTTTAGGGCAATGTTTGTTATAGAGGTGGTGGGTTTTGTTAAGGAAATTCTTGATGCATTCATTAGTATCTGTATATGTTTCTAACTCATTATGCCAGTCAATGTTAATCATAGCTGTTATAAAGTTATTTACAGCTGACTCATTATGTAGTCTGAAGGTAACTTTTGTAATATCTAGGGGCAATTTACCAAGATTAGTTATGAGAAAGGTCGGATAGTGGTCTGTGGTGTTGTCTGTGATGATGCCTGATTTTAGAGGGGCTATAGTATTAGTCAGATGTGGTCTAGTAATGAGGTACTAGTCTCGGAGATTCTTGTAGGTTTTGATATTGTTGGTAGTAACAAGCAGTTGCTCATAGTGTTTGTGAATTCTGTTACTTGTGGGTCCTGGTCATGTAGGAGATTTATATTGAAGTCTCCTGTGAGCAGCAAATGGTCTTTGTTCATGTGTGCATCAGTTATTAGGTTACCTAGTTTTTCACTAAAATGGTGAATGTTTGACTGTGGTAATCTGTAGATGTTTATCACTGTGAGGGGTTTTTGCAGGTCTTTTGATTTAAATTTAGCTATAATATATTCTCCATGCTCATCCCTTATGCAAGAGTTATTGATACATTCAAGTTGATCTGAGTAATATATAGCTATTCCACCCCCTCGCTGATCTGTCCTGCAATTGTGAATGGCTGTGTAACCTGGGATGCCATAGACATCTGTAGTATCAGGCTTCAGCCAGGTCTCAGTGAGTGTGATGATTGACATATTGGTCTGGAGGGATTGGAGTAGTGCTGTGAGGTCATCATAATGTTTGCTCAAAGATCTAATTTTGTAATTGAAGATAGTTATGTTATTGTTGGCTCTGAGTAATGTCTTTGCTTGATCTGCTGTGTAATAGTTACAGTTGCTGTTGGAATCATGTAAGTCATTTAATAATAGGTTGATATCAGGATCAATTCCTGTAATCATAAGATTTGATGTGATTCTATAACTAGACCTGAGAAGAATAGATAATACTAAACTTAACAATATGATACTAGAATAAATGCTTAGGAACTATTTGATTATTACAAATTTTTAATAAGAGTTTGTAGAGATACAGGGTATTTGACAGAGTTCTTGGCACGTGAATTTGTACCTTAGTCAATTTATACAAATGCAATTAATTGAACTATGGTAGTTTACTAAAGCTGGGAATAAAGGAGCTAGGGAAAATGATAGCAAACAATGAAAGTAAAGTAAATTAGTACCTGAGTTAGCACCTTAATTATTATAATAAAAATTAATAAAAGAACTGTGGCAGTTAGATTTTTTTTTTTTTTTAAGATAAAATCTAGGGAATATAATAGTAAACAATGAGGGTTAACACTTTAGGGAATATAATAGTAAATAAAAAGAGTAAAATACTTTAGCACCAAAAATAGCACCTTAATTACGAGTTAACACTTTAGGGAATATAATAGTAAATTAAAAGAGTAAAACACTTTAGCACCAGAATTAGCACCTTAAGTAAAAGGAATTATTGGATGAAAGGCAGTACTAGGTATTTATTTGCTGGGAACTATTTCAAGAGAATATATAAATGGGGATTAAATTAAATGGACAGATAGTAAATATGATATAAAATTAACTTAGAAGCAAGATTTGATTTATATTATAAAGTTGAAGCAAGTAATAGCACTAAAAGTAAAGTACATAGTGTATGAGGTAGTTGGTACTAGCTAGTATATAGTACAAAAAATTTCACAAAGTAGTAGTAACATACACTAATACAGCACACGTATATTATGTGTTGAGGACAATAGGCTAATCAGTAATGGTAATGTCAGCTTGTCTAAGGAAGTTGGTGAGATCACGTTCGTTTGATATAGAAAATTGCTGACCTGTTGATACTTTTCGAACTAGTATTTTCCCATCACGAGCGAAGCACTGATGGATTTTGTTCTCCAGTTTAAGTTTTCTCAGCCTAAACAGAAGGTTTTGACGTTTCCTGGTTAGGCACTCGTTGATGTATACTCCACATTTCATTGTAATTGCTGATTTAGTTAGATTCTTTTTTGTATCATATGAATGAAGTCTGATCATTATACTAGGTTTACCTTGTTTTCCTAGCAATCGTGTTTCCTTGATTTCATTCCTTTGCACATTAACTTGTAGGTGGTCTTGTAATATGTTGATAGCAGTTTCCTTGCACTGGGATTGAGTTATGTCTCTGGGAATGTGGTTGCTGTTTATTATAACTGCATCAGACAAGTTATCTTGTTCGGTTTTGTCATCTTGAAAATCAAGATATTCATCAAGTCGAGTGTGCATGTTGTTATTCCAGTCCTTGATTGCTGCTTCCACCTTCATATTCAGAGTTGTTATTTGATCGGTGTGACTGGTTATAACTGTTTGTAGAGTATTTTGTGTGTCAGTACTTCCCGATGTAATCTTCTCTTCAAGGTTTTGGATCTTGATCTCAAGGTTAGTTAGCTTGGATTCATATTTCACTAGTTTTGCTTTGATGTCTTTGTTTTCAGCTTCAAGGGCAAAGATGTATTCCCTAATAGTATCAGGAGTAGTCATACCTTGATGCCCAGGAAGGAATCCTACGAAGCTGGTGGGGTTGGTGGAGAGTCAGCCATGGTGGGTGATGTTATTGTTGTCGTCGGGGTCCGGGCGGGGTGTGGGGGTTGTTGATGCACCGGCTTTCTGTTGTGTAGACATGTTGTGTTTCAAAGTCCTTAGCGTTGGTTTCTTGGTACTGTTGTTGTTTCCTCTGCGATTTCCGCTCATAGTATCACAAGTGAAGCTATGGAGGAGGCTTTATTTCCTTTAGATTGGGTTAGGCGTTCGTCTGGCAGCGCGGGCGATGTTTGGGTTTGCAGGGCTGTCTTCCTTAGATCTTCAATTTTGTTAAGGTTTGGGTAGCATTTCTAGTATTCTTGGGTCATTATGTGATCTACGTGGGTTTGTGCAGTTGTACCTTCAATTAGGCCATCACAAGCTTTGATGAGCGCTGAGTTTTTTGGAGAATAAGGGCTGCTAGGATGCTGCCGCTGCCGCTGCACTTGCAACTCGCTTCCACACCTAAAATTATGTTCTTGCATAAAGAACACATCTACATCCAAACGTCTTAGTGATACCTCCACCCATCGTCTCTTGACCTCTGAACGGAGGCCATTAACATTTATTGTAATGCACTTGAAGACAGTGGTGGGGTTTTATCATTTCTCTTCCCAGTTGCTGACAAACCTGACTTGGACTTACCGCTACTACTTCTAAAGGACTTCCCACCACTCCCACCTAACTTACCTAAGGGAGCACCCTTGTCACTTTTGGCTACATCTGCCCAAACCTTTTTGCTTGTCCTTTGGCCTGGAGTTAGAATGTCATCCTCCACGGGTATACTTGGCCTCTTACGGGAAGCTCCCTCGTACTCCATATCACCCATATTATCTTCCCTGTGCACCTCCACGTCTGCCTCTATCACAGACTTATGAGGTACACGCCTTCCCTCTGCACCCACACTACTCACAAGTACAGTCTTCACCACCGGTGAAATCACCGGCGAGGATACGAAATCCACTGGCGTCGGGCTGTCAAGGAGCCTCTGAATTTCGTCAAAACCAGGCAACTCCATGGACGGGCTCAGCACCTCTTCCACCAGAGGTGACTCACCCGCGGAATCACCATCTTGATCGCCCTCGGATGCTGGTGGCAACGTCAAGACGACTTCCTCTGCAGCCTCCACTGCTGCACTCCATTTCCCATTAACAGGTAACTCCTTCAGAACGTCCTCTACCACCGGTATGTCATCCTTCGGTGGGTGAACGCACTCGTCCATCATAACACTAAGTGTCGCTTCAGGTTGTTCCGTCCGCTGCTGCCACCTCCGTCGCTCGCAATTCGCGGCCATATGGCCAGGGCCACCACACAGACGACACGTCCGTACCTGCCCTGGGTAGGTAACGTAGATTTGCGTCCTGAAATCTTCCATAGTCACATATGATGGAATTGGCTGTCTCAAAGTCATTTTCATGGAAAAGACCCTTCTAACATCCCAGCATAGATTCCTTGGGACCATCGCCCCACATTGACAGCATGTATAGTCCCGTAACTTCCAAAGACACGTCGTACATCAGCTTCGTCGGCTTCAAATGGAATGTTGCGAAGACGAATCCATGAGTAATGTGCCGAAACGTCGCGAAGTCGCACCTCCAAGCTATTGTTGACAACAATAGGCCGTTCTTGATACGTGTCAACGACCCTTTCATAGACTGCAGGTGACACAAATTTCACAAAGATTCTCGCATTACCATTCAGTGATACGCCGTACAAATCTTCGGTAGGTATCTTGAGAGTATCCCGAATGATGAGTGGTAAAACGACGTCGGCATTGCTTGGATAAACGGCTCCTTTTAACAATTCCAAGCAGACGGTGTTGACTCTCCTCCTGTAGTTCGCCATTTTGTAGAAAACAAAGCTTCACCAGCCGGTCACCAGGGGTCACTTGACGCGCACCTGGGACACCCTCACTCTGTCAAGGTTGGGAAGCGACTGTACTGATATATTACATAGTTCCATGGTGTTGTGGAGCAAGTATTTTGAGCCTGTTGCATCAGGTGATAGAAAATAGTTATGTATATCTAAAGTCTGTTCTATTCCCTGTTGTTATGTGAGGTGAAGGTGGTGGGAGGGGGGAGTGGGAGGGATAGCGGTGGTATCCAGGGATACCAATGGCAATGTAATGTAATAACGATAGAGTCGTCTATATGTGGATGGTTTCATTGTCATTCCGTGAAGGCAAGATATTAATTTATTGTGTATATACATTATGTAGATGGATGTTTTCAGTGTTCTTGTGATATACAGAATATACTTGTAGGATTAACAATATACAGTATATAATTGTTGGATTAAACTTATATGGTAAGAGGCGGGTTGTGTGGACCAATGTGAGCGTTATGCTTATGGTGCTATGATAATGGTTTTTATGTACAGAGTCTGTTTCATATAGATATCATATATATTATGCATCTTAAGAACTGGATATATTACATGCAAGACTTGTTATCCAATGTATATAATGTACCTTTCTAACTTCGATGTATGTGGGTGAATAAGGTTTAATTGTACGTGGCACAGGTTTCTATTATGTGATGACGGGTTCTTTGTTTACGTGTTGATTATATGTTAAGTAATTGCTTTGTTACGTTGTATGCCTGTTGGCGCTCTGGTTATTGTATATGTACACTTACAGTTTATAAATAAAATATAAAAAAAAAAAAAAATTAACTTTAAAATTGTATATTAATGTAATTAACTTCATAATTGTTCTAATAACTGCTACCTCACTATCTTAAATTTCCCACTAAATATAATTGTATAACTTATTTCTTATTATATATATATATATATATATATATTCCTTATCTGTAACCATTTATTTTTTTTAATACATATTTATCATTACCATTTCCCAACCTTAACTATTTACAGTATTAGTAATTACTTTTTAAATTTAATTATAACCTTTTTACTATTTTTTTGTATTCTTATAATCTAACAACTACCTCATTGTGTATGTGACTTATTTTATATTTCTCTTATATGAAACTACCAAATAAGTGCAATTATTTACTTATATTTTTTAAATACCTCTTTACCATAAGTAAATTTCAGTCACTTTATTTGCTTAAAATTTAATCAAAACAATTTTTACTATTAGTCCAATAATTCATTTACCTCTTATTGCCTTTTATAAACTAAAAGATTCTTCCAGAGCAATATTGAATAAAAAATAATTGTATTCTTATATTCAAACAACTACCTCATTGTGTATGTGACTTACTTTATATTTCTTTTATAAGCAACTACCTAATAAGTGCAATTATTTACTTATATTTTTTAAATACCTTTTTACCATAAGCAAAGTTCAGTCACTTTATTTACTTAAAATTTGATCAAAACTATTTTTCATATTAGTCAAAACTATTTTTAATATTAGTTCAACCAGTACAATATTGAATCAAATTTTTTCCCATATCAATTTAATACTAGTCATTGAAGTTATTCTAACCATTCATTAGCTAGTTCAATTAGTATATCATTAACATTATTCAAATATCCTATATCACTGTGAAAAATTACTGTAAACACTTGCTCATAATTGTATTAATCCATTAGTAAGCAAGACTTTAATCTAATACCATATCATTAAGTTTAGCATAATCCATTGTTCTCAAGTCTAGTTATAGAATCACACTAAATCCTATGATTACAGGCATTGATCCTGATATCAACCTATTATTAAATGACTTACATGACTCCAACAGCAACTGTAACTATTACACAGCTGATCAAGCAAAGACATTACTCAGAGCCAACAATAACATAACTATCTTCAATTACAATGTTAGATCGTTGAGCAAACATTATGATGACCTCACAGCACTACTCCAATCCCTACAGTCCAATATGTCAATCATCACACTCACTGAGACCTGGCTAAAGCCTGATACTACAGGTGTCTATGCCATCCCAGGTTACACAGCCATTCACAACTGTAGGACAGACCAGCGAAGGGGTGGAACAGCAATATATTATACAGATCAACTTAAGGTCATTCGCCACCCAGCTCTCGTGAGAGAAGGGTGTGCTACTCTGGTCTCTGGCCCCTGGTGGAGACTGTGAGCAACTTTATTTTCACTGTCATGGCGGCGGTGGGCAGACGCCGCATCAACACCGTCTGCATAGACATGGTTACAGGAGTAATTCAACCTGCTGTGGCGGCTACAGT
>WNWK01055744.1:0-11187 GCA_009830355.1 Cherax destructor
CCATTTGCTTTTAATTTCCCCCATAATTTAATCCCATCCCTCTCCCAACACCCTAGCATTTACTTTTTTACAACCCCATCTATAAATATTTTAAAACAACCAGGTGACATTAAAATCCCTGTCTAAGACCTACTTTTACCGGGAAGAAAACCCCTCTCTCCTACACCCCCTAACCTGAGCCTCACTATCCTCATAAAACTCTTTACAGCCTTCAGTAACATTACCTATTCCTTTAACATTGCCACATTGTTCCCTATCCACTCTATCATATCCCTTTTTTCAAATCCATAAATGCAATGAAAACTTCTCTACCATTATCTAAATACTTTCACTTTTGTTTCCCTGTAAACACTTGATCTAAAATCCCTACCCACTCTAAAGCCTCCTTGCTCATCTGCAACCCTATTCCGTCTTACCTCTAATTCTTTCAAAAAAACCCTGCCATACACTTTACCTGGTATACTCAGTAAACTTATTTCCTATAATTCTTACACCCCTTTTTCCTTCCTTTATTAAAGGAACTATACATGCTCTCTGCCAACCCCTAGGTACCTTCCCTTTTACTTTATTAAACAAAAATACCAACCACTCCAGCACTATATCCCCCCTGCTTTTAACATTTCTGTCATGATCCCGTCAGTTCCAGCTTTTTTCCCCCCTTTTCATTCTACTAATGACTCCCCACCTCCCCCCCCTCACATTCTTCTCTTCTTCTCCCCAACATTTTTCCCCCTTTAGCTTTAAAGACCCCCAACCACAATTACTCCCCCACTTTTTAAAAATTTCCCCACATAGTCAACTTTTTCCCAAAATCTCTCTCTCTCTCTCCCCTCTACACTTTTTGTTCTCCAGGTGCATAAACACTTACTATATCCCACTTTTAAACCCCAACCTTTATTTTACTCCACATAATCCTTGAATTTATACATTTATATTCTGTCTTTTCCTGCCATAACTGATTATTCAACATTATTGCCACTCCTTCTTTAGCTCTAACTCTTATTTGAAACCCCTGACCTAATTCAATTTATTTCTCCCATGAAACCCCCTAATCCCTTCACTTTTTTTCATTTGAGCCAAGACATCCTGCTTCTTTTCATTCATAACATCCACAGTCATCTCTTTCTTATCTTGCCTCATCCACCACATTCAGACATCCCACTTAGCGGTTTTTTTTTTTCTTTTTTGTAAGCTATACGGAAAAGGGGGTTTCTAGCCAATGGCTTCCGGCATTTCAGTTAACTTTTGCAACATGACTTACGGAGGAAAGATTCTTATTCCACTTACCCATGGATAGAAAGGAAAAGTAATAAGAACAAGAACTATTAAAAAAAAATGAAAGAAAACTCAGATGAGTGTGTATACATGAACGTGTACATGCATTTTATTAACCTAATTTAAAGAAGTAGCAAGGCTACCTGAAATCTTGCATGTTTATGAGACAAAAAGGACATCAGCAATCCTACCAGATATTTGGGATTAGACTTGTCACAGATGGGTTTAAAAAAAGGGCGGATAAACCATAAATTTGATGAAGGAAAAAAGGTGGGTATTGCATTGAGGTATCTATAGAGACAAAACGTTATCCTGGAGGCAAAGACGGGAATGGAGAGTATAGTGGTCCCAAACATCTTAAATGGGTTTGAAGCATGGGTTGTAATGCCCGGGAGGCTGGGGTAGTTGAAATGTGTCTGAGGGCAATGGGTGGTGTAAATGTTATGCAGAAATTGTAGTGGGGAAATCAGGAGGAGGTGTGCGTTACTAAAATTTTTATTCAAGAATGCTGAAGGGGGGTTGATAGGGGGTTTTGGGTCATTTAGAAAATGGGAAAAATTGGATGATTTGGGGGGTGTATAAACTGTAGTAGAGGGGAGGAAGGGTGGGGGTTTTTTCCTGGGAAAAAAGGATGGAGGGAATAAAAAAAGAAATTTTTTAAAAGGGGACTTGGACATGCAGCAGGCATGTGTGAGCGTGTTAGATAGGAGTGAATGGAGACAAATTGGTTTGGGACTTGAAGATTGTTGGAGTGTGAGCAGGGTAATATTTTGTGAAGGGGTTCAGGGGAAAATGGTTAGCCGGACTTGAATCCTGGGGTGGGAAACAATACCTGCACCTTAAAGGAGGGGGTTTTGGGGTAGGGGTGTTTGGGGACATCTGAACTGTTATATCTGGGGGCCTCTGCAGAGACAGTGGTTATGTTTAAATGATGGTGAAAGTGTTTCTTTTTTTTTGGGGCATCCTGCCTCAGTGGGAGATGGCAGCGTGTTGAAAAAAAAATGATGTGTAACATTTAAAAATTTTTAATTGTACATTATGAGTTTTCATTTACTTTTAACTGTAGTATTCCCTTTTTAATTATATCGCATTTTTTTTCATGTTGATTTTTACTTTTTTTCTTTTTAAAAAAAAACAAAAAAAGAGGTTTAGCATTCTTTTTTATTTTTAATGAATTTTAATGTATGGGTTTGGAGTCCTTTTTTTAAAATGAAATTTCAAGTGCGAGAGCGAAGGATGCCCTCCAAAATCGTGAGGGTTTAACCTGTTGACATCCCTGGCGGGACGCAGTGGATTTTCCTTTTTGCGTTTTACAGGTCCCAAATGAAGAGGGGAGGATGTTTTATCGGGTGGATGGTCTGACTCTTCAAGAACAGCCAGTGGTTGTAGAGAGGGCTAAAGATAAAGCTGAAGAAGTAGGAGGAGGGACCAGGAGGGTGATAGGGGGTGAGGCAAGATTAGCCCCCCCTGGGGATGGGGAGGGGGGGGGAAAGGGGGTTTGGGTTTGGGGGGGGTTCATGCTTTTTGTGAAATTGAGTTATGTTTAATATGTGTGAAGCTGAATTGAATTATCTTGTTTCACCCAATACTGTACCTATGCTTTAAAAAAATAGAAGTATCAGCTATGTATAAATACATGTAAATGAAAAAAACACAATCATTGTTTTGAGAGAAAACTGAACTGGAGGCTTTGTTATGTCATCAATAATGTAGAAGTTTTTATAGTCAGATGCTATAGTTTAGAGTATATAAAAGTTGTACTAATATTTAAAAATCTTAGTTTTAAAAAATTTTATAAAAAATTTCAATTACTTTTAGTAAATAGTGTATTTTCTACTTTTTTTTATATTTAAGCCATGGCTTGCACCAAGATATATTGTTGAAGCTATATAAATGTTCTTGGACAGGTCAGTTAAGTTTTGTAAATTTGACATAAAACTTACACTAAAAAAAAAAAGGGGAGTTCAAGAATGTCAGAATATGAGAATATATTGTAAAATTCAAACACTTGTCTGTATACCAGCATAGTTAAGGAGAGAATACACATATTCCCCCTGTTTGCAACATGCTTCCCAATCAAGATTTATTTTACACTGTAATAGTCATTTTTTCCCTTTTTTTTTTTTTTTTTTTTTAACTTACTGGCTGTCCCCCACTGAGGTGGGGTCCCCCAAAAAAAAGAAAAACACTTTCATCACCTCGCACCATCTCGTCTTGCCAGAGGCACATCAACATTACAGCTCAGATGCTCCCCCAAACTCAAACCCCCCCCCCTCCTTCAGAGTGCAGGCACTATACTTCCCACTCCCCCCCCTTTTTTTAAAGTGCAGGCACTGTTTTCCCCACCCCTACCCCCCCAAAGTGCAGGCACTTACTTCCCTCCTCCACATCCATGACTCAAGTGCAGCAAACCCATTTCCCCTGAATCAGTTCATAAATTTACCTTGCTCACACCCCAAACAGCGAGCCGAAAAAACCTCTTGCCTATTCCTATCTAACAGCTCACACATCCCTGTTGGATTCCAACCCCCTCGCATAAAAAACCCTTTTCCCCCCAAACCCTTTTCCTGGGATGCCCCCTCCCCATCCTTCACTACAGGTTTATTCACCCTCCAAGTCATCCTATTTTGCTCCATTCTGTGATGTTAAAACCACCTCAATAACTCCTCCTCAGCCCTCTTGATGATACTTTTAGTAATCCTGTACCTCAAATTTTCCCGAACTACAAATTCTCTGCATAATATTCACACCACACATTCCCAAAACACAATGCTTCCCGCCTCCATCCCCCTCCTTGCTACAACATTTAAAACCCATTTCACACCCATGTAAATGTGTTGGATGACTATACTCTCATACATTCCCTTTTTTTTCCCTTGATGATGTTTTTTCTCCACAGATGCCTCATGCACCACCCACCTTTTCCCCTCATCAGTTCTATGGTTCACTATCTTTTATAGACCCATCCACTGAAAATCCCTCCCAAATATCTGAACATATTCATTCCTCCATACTCCCCCCTTCCAATCTGATATCCCAAACTTTCATTATCTGAAGATTTTCTTATGCTCATTGTCTTGCTCTTTCCCGTGTTCACTTTTTAAACTTCTTTAAAACCCCCCCAAATGCATTTACCAACTTTTGCCACTTCTCATCAGAATCTTCTGTCTAACACTACAGCATTCATGTATCATTACATTAATCCTTTCACTGTCTCGTACATAGATCTATGTTATTAATGCCAGGGGTTTCTCTCATAGATCTACGTTTGCTCCTTCCCAAATAAGCAGTGAGCAGCAAATTTTGGCCTGGACATGGAGAATGAGTCTGTGGGGAACGTGCACAGTATAAAAATTTTTGCCCATTACAGTAATAGGAAAAGCTAACTTCCCTTTTTGTTGGTTTAAAATAGCGACTGAGATGTTTTCTAGGATGGGTTTGGTTTTTTGTCTGTTTTTTTGATTTATTTGATAGAATGGAAGACATTAAAATATTAGATTTTTTCCAATTTTCCTGAGAATGGATAAGACCTTCCCCAAAACCTTCTCCCCCCCTATTTTTTTTGGTTTTTTTTTAGGTCTGCTTTAGTTATTGGGATGCCCCAAACCATGACCGATCATTTCTGGTTATATTTTATTATCGAAGAAATAGGGTAAGTAGTAATTTTTTTTGTGTGATGAATTCAAAATGGGGGAAAATATATAGGAGAGGCCTGGGGACATGATTAATGAATAAAGGGGAATGTTGCCTAGTGCCTGAAATGTCTACAGTGTTTATTTTCGACTTTTTAAATAGAAATTTTTATATTTTGTGTAAAATTGACCAAATTGCCAAATTCTGCACATTTTATAGGGTAGTTTTGATAGTTGAATGGGGGTTTCTTGTGTTCAATCAGTATAACAGAAGGCATCTAGTGAAATAGCTATGAATTTGGTCGAATCAAGCAATGTAATTAGCTTAAAATAGAACTAAAAGTACATATACATGTACACAAATAAACCACACATAGGAGAGAGGAGCTTACGACAACGTTTGGTCCGACTTGGACAATTTACAGTCACACACTGACTCTGTAAATATCCAAGTTAGACAAAAATCATCTAAGCTCCTCTCTCCTTTTTTGAGTTATTGGGTATTTTTCCCAGTCACAATATTGTGCCTTTTTGTTCTTATGAACTCAAAGTAGACAAAATCGCTGATATGTAATTTATGCCCAGGTCGCTAATTTTGTGCATGCATAATTCCCCAAGTTATCTTTCAGATTTCAGATTTTTGGTGTCATTACCATCAAAAAAAGATTCTCTACCATTTTTTTAATGCAGAGACTGGAGCACTTTTAATTTTGGGGCTTCTGACAGTGAAGGGGTTTATGGTGTACCATAGCAGTGAGTTGATGAATAAGATGCATGTGCACACCTGGGTATGTTTATTAACAAGACATTGTGCCTTCACAGCAGGCCTTTGTTTCTGTCTAATACAGAGGTAATTTTATTCCGGAAACAGTTGAAGTGGAGGGAAAATTTTAAGTTGTTCGATCCTTGGCCTTGATATAAGGTATTCAGCCCCTTATTCTTGATATAGGATGTTTGGCCCCTTTAGCTTTAATATAAGGGGTTTTGTCCCTTAGCCTTGATTTATCTAAAGCAGAGGCATGAGGATGCAGATTTATATATTGAAGCTCGAGCAGTTGGGGAGGACCCATTAGTGGAAGGAGGTCTTGCATGGCAGTTGGGCCAGTGGTGGGAATTCTTGGTGGTATGGAGGCATCTTTCACAACTCTGTTGCCAACTGATGGGCATAAACTATTTCCACTAGTTGGTCCTGCTCCCCTGTGACAGTCTTCAACTGCTACACCTCTACTCTGTCTCCTGTATTTAAGTCTACTTCCTCATACCTATGCCTTAGATAAATCAAGGCAGAGGGACTGAGTACCTCTATCAAGACTAATGGACTGAGCACCTATTAAAACTAAGGGACTGAACAATTTAAATTACTTTTTTTCTTCCATTGTCTCCAGTATGTCACCCCTGCATTACATTGAAAAATCCTGCTTTACAAGTGAAAGCGTTTTCATTGCTAAACATACCCGGTATTGTACATGTCTTATTCATCAGCATTCAAAACTATCACCTATATATTTTTGTTGCAATACTAACCACAGTGCTTCCTAATTCACCCTGTTATATGTTGTTTTCCCCTTCCATGAAAGCAAAAGAAATTGCTCCTGTCTCCAACCCTTTGAGTGTTGAGACCCTGCTCACAAACTTGCCCATAGTGTCAAAGAATTTAAAAAAAAAAATTTCTTTTTCTTATGAAATGATAATCATTTTCCTGAGGTAATGAAACCAAAAGTTCAAAATTTGATTGAAAACTTAAGAATTACGCTCTCGCGAGTTAGCAGTCTCTGTGATATTTACGAATCAGCGATTTCGCCCAATTTGAGCCCCATTTTCAGCCAATTCCATTGTTCCAGTTGACCAAACTCATAGCTATTTCGCTAGAATCCTTTTTGTTCTATCAATTGAGTACAAGAGTCTTCCCATTTACTTATTTCAACCACCCACTAGTGATCAGAAATTGGGAATTTGGCCAATTTCACACACAATTCAAGAAAGGCCAGTTTCAAAATAAGGTCTAGAATTAACAATGCAAACATTCCTAGCACTAAAATAACATTTTCTATATTTATTAGTCACATCCCCAGCACTACGCGAGTGAAAGTAGATCTACATTTGGACAGTTTAAGGGTTAAGCTACATTTAGTCAGTAAACTATTCAAAATCACTTCAATTTCTGTAATATATCTTCCATTCTATCAAATGAGACCAAAAAATGAGAATACAACCATGAGCACTGCAAAGTTACTGTTTTAAACCAAAAACACAGTGCAGTTTTTCTCATTATGCACTGCTTGCTGCAGGATTTTTTTTTATACTGTGCACACTGACCATGCAGACTAATTCTCTCATATGTAGGCCTACCAGCTTTCTCCTGCAAGATCAGAAGCTTCTAGAATTTTGGCATTGTATTACAGGACCGACACTGGCTTCAAAGCCGTAATTTTATGGGACCGACACCGAAGGGGTTAAAGCATCACTCACTTGTAGTAGTGTTCATGCTTCAGTGTATGCACTTGATCCACACATTCTTTTTTATTTTACTTCCTCTTCTTATCCAAACTCGTGCTTTTGTGGTTTTAATTGTCAATCACAGTTTTGCCAAGCACTTTTCCTGGTTTATTTACCAACTTGTTACTTAATAGTTCTTACATTTTTGAAAAAACTATTCATACTTGTTCCCAGTCTTTGTGCACCTCCCTTCTTCATACAGATATTGAGCAACTGTACCAACTATTACAACACAAACATCACCTATTTTTTGTATTTCAATCTTAGTCCTTTCCACACCTTTAACTTTCTTGCCAGTTCCCACTACCTTCATAATCTTGTTTTTTTTTCATTCACTTTAATAGCTTTCATTCCCCTTTGTCCTAAAATTTAAAATTTCTGCTTACATTTTATTATATATATATATTCAACAGTTTCTTAATATATTCTCATTCTTGGATACTTCTCCTCCTTATTTACCCCTTAAAATCATTTTAAACTCAACACACACATCTATTGCTTCCTTAGCTTCCTCATGTTATCTATCATGTGTCAAAACTTTACTTAATGTAAGCAAAAATTTTTTATTTGATTTGCCTTATCTCTCATTTGTGTTTCTTCTTTTCCATATGAAACGTCTCTCTTCCATGTACAGTAGCCCACCTTGTATTTATACATTGCAAGAATACACACCGTTCTATATCCTTAAAAAAAAAAATTATATATATGATGCAGATGGGATGGCTCTGTGGGACTTAAAGGAAAGAAATTAGATGAAGAGAATGGAGGGACAAAAAAATATATAAGGAAGGAGAGGGGGAATGCATTATTAAAAATTCTTTAATAACCTTGGTTGTTAAATGAGATGTGTTGGACAGGAGACTGGCAGTACTTCCCTCAATAACATTATTAAATTATTTAGCTTTTAATTATTGTTTTAGAATTCAGGATTTAATTTTCCTTTAATACTCTATATATATTTCATCTTTTTAGTTGAAATGTGAGTAATCCTGAAATACAGTAAAACAGTACTGTATATAATACAGTAAAGCAGTACTGTATGTAGACTTCCATTAAATTATTTCTGAAATTTTTGAATGTCCAGGATTTTATGTTGTAAATATGAATACCACACATTCTGTGTATGTATTTTTTCTTCTTCTTTAATGAAATCATTTGATTGGCATAAATCTTGATTAATTCTATAAGAATCTCCATTTTTATCTTCTGTTTAAGGGTTTTGTCATAAATTGTTATTTGTACACTTTTAGCAGTGCACAATATATGAAACTAAGGTTTCTTTGTTATTAGTAACTATAAAAATCTACTTGAGTTTAATAATAACAGCTGGTGCAGTTAATTGACAAATGTATCTATATGAATAATTGTAAAAGTTTGCATTTGTGTAAGCATCTACCATATGGTTGATCAGGCCCTGATCCACCGCGAGGGCTTGGTCATGGACCAGGCTTTGGGTGTTGACCCTCGGGACACCCTCCAGGTATTCTCAGTTATATTCATTAATTACCTAAACAATTCATAATATAATAGTAGAGCATTTTATTCTTTGCCTTAAATGGCTGACCTAGAGTATATTATTGCCTGTTGGGAGGAGTGTGCAGTATCTTTTGGGCGACTTTCATGCCACTTCTGTGTGTTGGTACAATTCGGTAAATGTGATATCAGAATGTTTGATTAGAGCTACAATTTACTTACCAGGTCAGATGTTTAATATAGACACAGTTTTTGCATGAAATTTTTTAGGGTGTGGGCAATAGTACAATATTTGTTATATTGCTTATAACTTTGAAATAAGTGATAAGATAATGATGAGCATCTGATAAGTTAAGCTTAACATGAACTACTCTTACTGAAATACATTTTGTATTTATATGCCAGATGGGCTGCAGTTCTTGTTAATCATTAGAATGGTGATACAATATAGTGCCTGATTCGTTTTGTAACTATGATGTATTCCTATCACTCCCACTTCAGATGATTCTAGCTTTAATAGTGTATGAAGAAAAAAGTCCTTTATTTTCATTTAATTATAATGATTTATTTTGTGAAGTTAGTTTTCTAGTGGCTTTAATTATTTCTTCTACTTGTAAGGTGACAGCTACAATTTGGAGAATATTATTTCCATAAATATGAGAATAATTCCATAAGAACTGAGTGAACATGCCATGTTTGCATTATAAATACTGTCACAGTTAGATGGTAATATAAAACTGGCCATGTGGCATGCAGTGCCTAACTCCATCCCTCCCTCCTTTGTTGAAGTAATTGAATTTGTAAACACACCGTGTTTAAAAAAAAGTTCTAGTTTTTTTTGGTATTTTTTTTTTTTATTTTATGCTCCTATTTCCCATTATTTGTAAGAAAATTCTGCCTAAGAATATGAAGAGGTTGTGGCTTATGGCAGTACCAAATACACTCAGATTAACATGTTACTGTTAACCTGTCCATATAAAGATAGTATGTAGATAAATATCTGAATACTCAGAAATCAGCTATTTTAGTGTCTGGACACTAATTGATTAGCAAAAGTTGAAATGTAGTTTGTGTAAAGAGATAAAATGTTTAAAAAATTTAAAAGCCCTCATTTTACAACTGTTATATTGTTTCCTTGTATTTTTTTTTACCATCATTTATGAAATTTAATGTCCATTGTTTTTTTTATACTGTGGGAGTAATATATGTTGAAAATATATTTTGCCAGAACCAAGTATGTACAATAGTATATTTTCAGTATAAAATTTTACATATTATTTCAGATGTTAAAAACTTATTCAATAGTTGATTTTAATTATTAGTGCTCTTGGTGAGCCTCTTTTTTTATTAGGCAATTGGGTCTACTCTATTAAGGAAAGTGCTGAACGGATTTATTCGTTGTGGTTGTGTTTTTTGGGGGAAGTTCAGGGTCTCAAAAATTTAAAATTAAATGTGCTGTCTTAAAAGACCGGCATTCAACAGTGCCATGATAGTCAGACTTTTACCTCAGGCCAGTACCAGTGTGCATGAATTTTTACAAAAAGTAGTTGTCGTGGAAGGAAAAGTTGCATAATGTGTCATGTTCCCAATGTTTGATTTTGAGATACAGTATCAGTTATGATATCCTAAATGTATGAATTCATTAAAAGATTAAATTTTAAATGTACTGCAGTTTTTGTTTTTTTAATTTAGACTGAAGGTTAATTCAAATTAGTTCTTCATTCAAACTATGGGTGTCACTGAAAACAAAATAAAAAATTGCTTCTCTGTTTGGTAATATATTTTTTTATGCAGTCTAAAATAGTCAATACTAAACATATAACTTATGCAGTAGTTATCAGTTACATGTTTCTTCCAAAATATTTATTATACAGTACCTCTGCTGAAGCTTTTTAACATCATTCTTATCATGCATACACTAGGTTCTCTCACTGGGTAAAGGCATTGTGGGTAAATTGTAATTCGAAAACTGAACTCCCCTTAAATTTTTTTTGTATTTGCTGAAGTGAATGTTTTTTAGTGTGAATTTTAATTTGATATGCTAGCATTGCTTATATGCATTAAAAAACTTTGGGTATAGTTTTTTCCCTTTATGCTTTTTTAAATTGTATGGAGATTTATTTTATAAATAACTGACTTGTCAGTTTAAAGGTAAAGATAACATTTTCTGTCAGAAAATGTTATGTTTAAGCAGCAAATAATGTGACCCAGGGATTGTTGCATTTTTATATACAGTATATAAAAAATAAATAATTGTATATCTATATGTTCATCGCTCCTGTTAGTCATGATTCTGGGACTTGTATATGCG